>ML099306.1:0-25203 GCA_003697995.1 Taxidea taxus jeffersonii
TCTCTCTCTCTCTCTGTCAAATAAATAAATAAATAAAATCTTCAAAAAAGAAATTAAGTCAGAATTATTAATTAATCATTCCCATCCATACTTTTTTTTTTAAAGATTTTATTTATTTATTTGAGAGCAAGAGAGCACAAGCTGGGGGCAGAGAGACAAGCTGAGTCCCTGCTGAGCAGGGAACCTGACATGGGGCTCAGCTACAGGACCCTGAGGTCATGATCTGAGCTGAAGTCAGACGATTAACGGCCTGAGCCACCCAAGCGTCCCGCCCAATCCATATTTTAATATTTCTACAATAAATATATGTCCTAGGATAATATTTTTGGGTGTATTTAAAAAATTTTACATACAAGGCATCATACTATATAGGACCAAATTGCCTGTGTATGTGTTTGCATGTGTTTCTTTTTTTTCTCCACCTACTGCATGAAGTACACTAACTTAACACCTTGAGTCTAACTGAATCATTGTAACAGTTCTATAGTATTCATTTGCATATATAATATGTACGCTTATTTCCCTATTGATGGAACGTATAAGGGAGTCCAATAGGAATCCAGCCCCAAAGGAATCTCTTTTGAGGGTGGTGAAAAGTGTTTTAAAATTAGTTAGTGGTGGGGTGCCTGGGTGGCTCAGTGGGTTAAGCTGCTGCCTTCGGCTCGGGTCATGATCTCAGGGTCCTGGGATTGAGCCCCACATTAGGCTCTCTGCTCAGCGGGGAGCCTGCTTCCCTCCCTCTCTCTCTGCCTGCCTCTCTGCCTACTTGTGATCTCTGTCAAATAAATAAATAAAATCTTTAAAAAAATTAGTTAGTGGTGATGGTGGCCCAACTCTGAGTATAGTAAAAAAACAGTCATTTATACTTTCAAATGGAATTTTAGAATGAGTTTTGTAGTATATAAATTATCTCAATAAAGCTGTTATTAAAAAAAAATGTAGAGAGCAATGAAAGAAGACATGTGGAAAAAAAAAAATCTTGTTTGCTCCCCAGTACAGCAGGTTGTGTGACCTGAGGCAGGCAAGCTATTTATTTAGAAAGCTCGCTTTGCTCCTATGTTCTTAACTATAAAATGGGATAATTACTGTACCTTGCCTGTAAATTTGTAACGAGGATTAAATGAGTTAGTATTTGCAAAAGCACTTAGAACAGGGTGAGTGAGTAGAGCTGACAGTGCTCAGTGAATGTTAGCGATTACTATTTTATTATTATTACTATCATAAAACCTTCTGCAACTTAAGCTGTGTTGTGTTCAATGTTCATGATAAGACATGTGGACATATACATGTATATGCATTCTTGGGCACATATAAAAGTGTCCAAAGGGAGGGCGCTTGAGTGGCTCAGTCAGTTAAGCCCCTGCCTTCAGCTCAGGTCAAGATTTCGGGGTCCTGGGATCAAGTCTGGCATCGGGCTCCCAGACTAAATAAAATCTTTTTTTTAAAAAAGGAAAAGTTATAAAAATAAATAAGTTTTAAAAATCTGCAGGATGGGCCAGGAAAGAGCTGATGTTGCCAGTCAAGTCCAAAGACTGTCTACTGGCAGAATTCCTTCTTGCTCGGAGGAAGTCAGTCCTTTGGTTCTAGGAAGGCCTTTGATTGATTGGATGAGGTAGACTCAGGTTATGAAGGGCCATCAACTTTAACACAAAATCCACTGATTTAAATGTCAATCTCATCAAAAATCCTCTCCCAGAGACATCTGGAATAATGTTTAATCAAATACCTGGTTATGGCCCAACCAAGTTGACACATTAAATTAAACATCACAAGTCCATCCCTTGTCAACCTGGCACCCATATGCATCCTGTTATCCCATATTTAGTCTACAAACAAAGACAGTGAGAAGGTCATACTTCTGCCTGACATGATACAACTATCTGGACCAAAACCAAAAGTGCACTATGCTTTTCCTCAGAAGAGGACAAAATATCCTTGGGTAGTGTTCACTCTTCTCAGATACCTTATAACTGGAAAAGCTATGACTTAAACTTAACAGTACTTAAATATTATGATATAAAGTCAATGCATCTTACATCACGTGATAAGGGGATAAGAGAATGAGGAAAATAAAGATATTCGGTAGATGGATAATATGCATGCACACACTTACACAAACACAAACATCACAAAATAAGGAACAACTACTCGACAGTTACAGTTCCTGTTACTGTAATTGGTCATAAGGTTGTAGCTGGTATTTATAACTAATTATCTTCCATATTCCTTTGTCCTCAGCAAGCACCTCAGCTGGCCATAGTTCTTTACTATGATGGGGTAGTCCAAACCTCCTTTCTTTCTTTCTTTTTTTTTAAAGATTTTATTTATTTATTTGTCAGAGAGAGAGCACAAGCAGGCAGAGTGGCAGGCAGAGGCAGAGAGAGAAGCAGGCTCCCAGCTGGACAAGAAGCCCGATGCAGGACTCAATCCCAGGACCCTGGGATCATGACCTGAGCCGAAGGCAGCGGCTTAACCAACTGAGCCACCCAGGGGTCCCCCGAGCCTCCTTTCTTGAAGAGTCTGGGCCATTAGTAGTTCTGCCCAGATTCAGTTGTTGTAGTTTTCCATTGACTTTAATCATAAGGCATGATAATACTAAGAGTCACCGTGAGCAACCTCCTGTATTCCAGATTCTTTCTTACTTCCATTGTGGAAGTAAGTCCAGTTTCTCCTTGGTAGATAGGATCAATCACCTTTGCCAGTAGAGTAACTCCTTTGTTTACCTGTTGGTTTAGCGTCATGAGGAGCCTGAGGTCCTGAGGTAATTAGGTGAAAGTCTTAACTTGCAGTTTAGTTGAATCATTGCTGTGTGTGCTGGTAGAAGAAGTAAGACCTTTTGGAACTCCTTTTGGAACGAAGACCTCTAAGCCAGTAGAGCATAGGGTCACCGAGGTAGGAACTAAAATCCTAGAGAGTCATTTGAGGGTAATACCAAGTAGTGTCGCTCCCATTTCAACTCCTTGATTCACAGACCTGTGGATCCTGGATGAGGGAGAAATAGCACCATATATTTATTGGACATCGACTCAGAACATAAACAGCTCTCTGGAGAACCTTACCCCTGTCCTGCAAGGTGTAGCCACCTAACCGGCACTATAACTGAGTCTTCAAACAGCCATTCCATCAAGTCAGTTGCTTCAAGAAGTGGGAAACAAATCAAAGAGATTTCCACTAGCATGGGTCAATGGCCATACTTCATTAGCTGGAAAATGGGTTCCTTTATCAGAAGCAATGCTGTGTGGAATACCATGATAGTGGATAAGACATTCCATAAGTCCACAAAGGTAGTTCTGGCAGAATAATTACACAAAGAGAAGGCAAATCTATACCCCCAGTATTTATTTCAGTAAAAACAAAGCCTGGCTCCTTCCATGAGAGAAGTGGTCTAATGCAATTGACCTGCCTCCAGGTAGCTGGCTGATCATGGGTCTCTGGAGCAGGCAGAATGGACACTCAGCAGTGGCTCTAGCCAGGGCAGTCTTGGGGAGTGGAAGTCCATGTTAGTGAGCTCATTTATGATCTCCATCCCAGGCACCATGGCCACTTTGTTCATGAGCTCATTGGGTGATGATAGGAGTGGCTGAGGAAAAAGGCTGACTAGTTAGTATCCATAGATGGGTGATCTTATTACATGATTAGGAAAATCCTCTGCTGAGGTCACTCTTTGGGGAGCATTCACAATGAGCTACAAATACCTTCACATTTTTCACCCATCTAAGGCATATCTATCTATACCCCTTCCCGAAACTTCCTTGTCACCAATTTTCCAATCATATCCCTTCCAAGTTCTTGACAATCCAGCCAAATCATTGGCCACATCCCATGAATCAGTATATAACCACGTATCTGGCTACTTCTCCTTCCAAGCAAAATGAACAATCAGATACATTGCCTGGAAGTTCTGTTCCCTGGGAGGATTTCCCTTCACCATTGTCCTTCAGGGATGTCCCAGAAAAGGGCTAACATGCTGCAGCTGTCCACTTTCTAGTGGTGCCTGTCTTTGGTGCAGAACCATCTGAAAACAAGACCTGCGTCTCCCCTGCCTCTGTACAAACTCTGATCATAGAGAATTCCCCACAAAGCCATACAGTAAGTCTTGCAGAGAGAAGGTATTGTAGCAGGAGGAGTGGCCCACAGACACATTAGCCATTTCTTCATGGAATCTGTGCATCAGGGCCTGCCTGGGCATGATCTCACATATACCACGTCCATGATGGATGTTCTTCTGCACACACCCAACTTAATGGCTTAGTGGAGCAGATAATGCCCAGTTCATGATAAGCAGCTCAAGTTGTATAGTAAATTGGTGGCTCATAGTTAAGCACTAGGTCTCTACTAAGGCCCAGTACCAGGCCAAAAAACATTTCTCAAAAAGGAAAGTAGTTATCTGAAGATGAAACAGGAGGGCCAGTTGGTTTTTGGGATGGGTCAGCCCTTCCACTGCATTTAGAACAAAATTGAGACTCCCTGCATGGCCTACAGCGCCTTTTAAGAGCTACTCCAGCCTTCCTTGCCAGTCTCTGCTCAGGCCACTCTCATGGTAGTCTGAGATCACACTAATGAATGAACAGAAAAGTAAGACTCACGAATTATAAGCATTCATGAGAGAGGGTCAGAGCAGAGGTGGAAATTGTTCTTGAGGTTTTAGCCTCTAGAGCAGGGACAGAGTCACACAAGAAGTGGGACAGAAATCTCGATGACTTAACAATTGTTGACCTTTGACTGCATAGATGGCACCCTTCCCCAACTTCTCTACCTATACTACATGTACAGTATATCACTTTTCCCTCACAGTGAAGCAAAGTCAAACTCTCTAAAGAGATGGAAACTTCTTCATGGCAAGGATGGGCATTCTCAAAGTTGATTAGAAGAATGTAATGGTGATATTTTGTAGGTCTCTGTTGTCACATCATGCCACAGACTCAGAGTTTTCTTTGCTACTAGAGTTACAAACGTCTTTCAATCTAGCCCAAATTAGAGAGCCAACTCCAGAAACTCTGGAACAAAGCGTTGGCATTCCAGAGCAGGGCTTCCTCATTTGAGCATTGTGTGTGTGTGTCTGTATTTGTACATCCGTGTATGTGTGTGTACAAATTGCCAACCCAGTCTCTCCTCTACCAATCTCAGTACCAAGTCCTCTGAAGTGAAGACTTCCCATCAATATCCACATGGACTTCAAAGTCAATTCTCTCAACCAGGGGGATATCAGTCAGAGGAAGTCACCACTAGCTACCCTTATTAATCATGATGTCACATATTATGGCTACCCAACAGAAGGTAAGTTCTATAAACCTTAACAGTATAAAGTTAATGTTATTTCCATACATGTTTGGAAGTAATAAGAGGGTAAGAGGTTGGCGCGCCTGGGTGGTTCAGTGGGTTGGAACTCTGCCTTCGGCTTAGGTCATGATCCCAGGGTCCTGGAATCGAGCCCCACGTCGGGCGCTCTGCTCGGCAGAGAGCCTGCTTCCTCCTCTCTCTGCCTGCCTCTCTGCCTACTTGTGATCTCTCTCTCTGTGTCAAATAGATAAATAAAATCTTTTTTTTAAAAAAGATGGTAAGAGGTAGAAATTTGATTTTTTTAATGATTTTATTTATCTGTCAGAGAGGGAGAGTGGAGAGAACACCACCAGAGGGAGCAGTAGACAGAGGGAGAAGCAGGCAGAGGGAGAAGCAGACTCCCAGTTGAGTGGGGAGCCTGATGTAGGGCTCAAACCCAGAACCCTGGGATCATGATCTGAGCTGAAGTCAGACACTTAACTGACTGAGCCACCCAGGTGCCCCCAAGGAATTTGATTTTTTATCTAGTGGATAATTAAGAGATACTGTCTCAATTAGATGGATAAACGAATGGTTGTTTAAGAATATTACACAAGGTGGGTGCCTGGGTGGCTCAGTGGGTTAAGCCTCTGCCTTCAGCTCAGGTCATGATCTCAGGGTCTTGGGATCGAGTCCCGCATCAGGCTCTCCAGCCTGCTTCCTCCTCTCTCTCTCTCTCTCTGCCTACCTGTCTGCCTACTTGTGATCTCTGTCAAATGAATAAATAAAATCTTTTTTAAAAAAAGAATATTACACAAGGTAACTAATAATGAGTTTAGTATGGGGTGTAAAACTGTGGTGGTATATATTTTATCCTCTTCCCGTCATCCTATCTGATGTTAAGGAAATTGTATCAGTGCTGACCTTCTCCAGTTTGTACAGTGTTCCTAATTCCTCTATTTCTACTTCGGCTTTAGGCATCCTGTAGGTATCTGGTAATTATCAATGAGAGTGAGAGTCTGGGAAATGGTCTCACACTGTGGAAGCTGGCTTTCAAGATTGCCCCCAATGATCTCTGCTTTCTCATCTTCATATGCTTTTCATGTTCCCTCTCACATCGTACTAAGGTTGGTCTGTATGATCACTAGCATACAGAGAATAGATACTATGAAACTACTAAGATTAGTTTAAAAGACACTGTGGCTTCCATCTTGCTCCCTCTCCCTCATTTGTGGCTCTGGGGAGAAACAAGATGCCATGTTGTGAGCAGCCCTAATAGTGAGGCCCATGTGATGAGGACCCCAGTAGATGGGAAGCTGCCATCTTGAGATGTCAGATGACAGCAACCCAATGGACAGAGTCAGAACCACCAAGCTACACTGCTGATTCCTGACTCTCAGAAACTGTGAGGAAAAACATATGCTCTTGTATGTGTATGGCAGGGGAGTAATTTGTTATACAGTGATCATTAACACATATCCTAAACTAGACTCCCAGCATCTTATCAGGGTAAGGAATGCCCTAAACCAACACCTCATAAAAATTCTGTTGACCTGGCTGGCTACCAAGCAACAGTTGTGATGTCATTAGGATTAGAACCCTAACTTATGGGGATCTTGCCAACCACTTGCCAGGAAGTCCCAGAGCAAAGGAGACCTTTCAGGTGAGCACATCTATGCCTGCTTTCCTTTCTCAAACAAAATGAATAACTCAGGGATCTTCAAGCCAAAATTGGTTCTTACATTCCTTACGTCCACTGATTTTTTTTTAAAGATTTTATTTATTTATTTGACAGAGAGAGAGAGATCACAAGCAGGCAGAGAGGCAGGCAGAGAGAGAGAGGGGGAAGCAGGCTCCCTGATGAGCAGAGAGCCCTACGTGGGGCTCGATTCCAGGACCCTGAGACCATGACCTGAGCCGAAGGCAGAGGCTTAACCCACTGAGCCACCCAGGTGCCCCCCACTGATATATTTTAATTGGCAACTTCAAGTGGTTACTGCAGATTAGGGTGGGTTACTTCCATTTCAATCCTGGGAGTGACTTCTTTCGGTTTGGGGGCCTCAACCCCAGAGCAATGGGCAAGAGATGTTTTTCGTTTTTAACAGTTTTTAATATAGGGTTACAAAATTGACATGTATATTAGCGAATCATTAATAGTATTATTGAAATGAATAGCTTGGTAAGTAAAAATCCCTATTTTATAAAGTTAGTCTATAAAATATTTCAACTGAAACCATCACGATGCAAATTTGAAAAACTGGATTATTACCTAATGCCTTTCAGTTTCCATCCAATGAGCCATCTAGTGTAGACCTAGAACAGGTTTAGGAAAGCAGTTTTTTAAGCTGAGACTAAACAAATAGAGCTCGTTCAAAATATCTTCTAATATTCTTTTGGGAATTCCGTAAGAATACCTTTATGTTCATATTCTCATAACCCCCAATTCTTCACCCCTTAATGGCGAATTGTATCTCCCCAATTATTCAAATGCCATTTATAACAGAGTGGACGCTCAAAAGGATAAAAATGTAATTTTTAAAAGTTTTTTAAAAATATTTTATTTATTCATGTGACAGAGATCACAAATAGGCAGACAGCAGGCAGAGAGAGGGGGAAGCAGGCTCCCCGCTGAGCAGAGAGCCTGATGCGAGGCTCGATCCCAGGACCCCGAGACCACTACCCGAGCCGAAGGCAGAGGCTTAACCCACTGAGTCACCCAGGCGTCCCCAAAAATGTAATTTCTAATCATTCTTAAGTTATTATATATGGAACATAACTCCCATAAATCCCTGTCCCTCTTCCCTCCCTAGTCACTGTTACCAGTCTGCTGCACATTATTCCGCTATTTCTTCTATTCCTTTACCGAGATAAGTATGTACCACAGCAAAACAGCATTGTTCTGAGCGGTTGTTTTTGCCTGAAAGAATGACTAAATACGTATTGTTCCGCGATCTGCATTTTATTCTCCACTCCAAAATACGTCCCGGGGAGCTTCCCATGTTAGTACAACAGTATTCCGCACTCAACTCAGCCATTCCCCAAACCGAAGGGGAATTGAGCGTCTCCCAACATATCAGTATCACAACTTGAAAAACCGCCTCTGTACCCAGTTTAACGTGTACCGGGACTTCTGCCACCACTAGCTGTGATTTTCAACAGTCCTTAACCTACGCCGCAGCTCCCTTGGTTTAGATTCTACTACCACCCAACCTTACGGGATCACGGGGAGGATTAAACCCGCTATTTATGGCCAGTGTTATTTTCTTTGCTAGGTCTGATCCTTTGGTCTTGGTTTCTGGGAGACTGGATTCCGGCTGCGGTGTGCTGACCGTGATCTTCCGAATCAGAGTAACTCTGAGCCTGGTGGGAGCATCTGCCTCTGAAATCCGTTATACTCTCCTGCTGTGAGTGAGATTTTCCGACGGTTGTGGCTTCTCTTGTCGACGGTTAACCGAGGTGGCCTCCGTACACATCCTCCAACCCCCTACTCTTAGCCCACAAGCCCTTCTCTTTACTGGGATATCCAACCTGGCCCCTCGCATTAAGGCTGGGGTCCGAGCTCCCCGCCCCGTCGCCCCCTGTCCCGTGTTCCCGCGCCCCTCAACCGCCTCCCAGCAACCCCGACCGCGCACTGGCCACACCCCACCATCCTACCAACCCAGCTCCTTCTAACTCCGAACGCGCGCCTTTCGCCACCGGATCCGGAAGTAACGCCTCGCGAGGCGGAACACCCGCCCCGTCCTCCTGCGCGCCGCTGGAGGGGGCGGGTCCTACTGCAGGCTCCGCCCTCTCCCTCTCCCAGGAGGAGAGGATGGGCCGGTCCGGAGCGGGCGCTCCGCCCCCCTGGCGCAGGCGCCCTGGTGGGCTGGTCCTCGGGCGGCGGCCGGCGGGGCGGGGGCGCTGGCTCCTGCCACGCCCCGGGGACCCCAACCTGCGCCCCGGGTCTACAGTCTCGGCGGTCTTCGAGAAGGTCTAAAACTCCGACTGACCGTTCCACCCAATCTTGGTCTTTCTCCCCTCCCCAGAAGTAAGCACTTTATCTGTGGAACGTCCTGATTTTTATTTTTGTATTTTATATTGATTAGCACATACACACACACACGCACATATGTTACGGATCAATATACAAAATACCATATCCTAAGACGGTAAAACACACGAAGTAATAACGTGAGGACATATGTGTGGGTACATGTAACTATATATATATACACACACATATGTATAAATACATAAAATATAGTTTTATTGTACACATAAATACATATGCTTGTATGTGGATATTTGCATATGAATGTACTTATATATACACACAAACCCAATTAAATAGATTTATGTATATACTGCATATGTAACTCCAGTCTATATACATACATAAAATTATTTAAAGATTTTTTTAACTTTTTTTTAATTTTTTTAAGTAATCTCTACACCCACCGTGGGGCTCCAAGTCACGATCCTGTTATCCAGAGTCACATGCTTCACCGACTGAGCCAGCCAGTCGCCTCCTATATATATATATATATATATATATATAAGCATATTTATATGTATATATACATATAAATATGTTTATATATGCATACACATATCCCCACCAAAAATACACATTCTTTAGGATTTGCGTTTTTATTGCCTTACAGGATGCAACTTTACTATTGTTTTGCAACTTGCTTTTTTCTCTGGCTCTTTAAGAACCCTTCCCCTTAAAGTAGGTCTGTTTTTCATTTTTTTCCAGTTTGTTTCATGGTGTGTCTCAGTCCGCTTATTTAGAGTTATTGGGGGAGTGGTTAGAAAATATTTGGGATCTCTGGCAAAGGTGGATTTGTACTGATGGGTTAACATGGTTACTTTCAACCTCCTGCCTCTTTTTCCCAACTGTAAAATGGAATTGTTAATTGTACCAAACTTCCAAGCTGGTTGTGGGTCCTCATGAGTTAAGGGATATAAAAGCACATGGGGGGCGCCTGGGTGGCTCAGTGGGTTAAAGCCTCTGCCTTCGGCTCAGGTCATGATCCCAGGATCCTGGGATCGAGCCCCACATCGGGCTTTCTCCTTGCTGGGGAGCCTGCTTCCTTCTCTATCTCTCTGCCTGCCTCTCTGCCTACTCGTGATCTTTGTCTGTCAAATGAATAAAATCTTAAAAAAAAAAAAAAAGCACATGGAAGAGGTACTTGGTCCTTTGTATCTTTCAGTAACTTTTTGTCCTTGTTAGCATGTTGACTTGTTGGCGCTGATGTTTCAACTTTGTCCATAGGAGGTTCTATTCTGTCTGCCAAACATTAAAGGACATCACTCAGACCAGGGAAACTGAGTCGGAGGAATGGTCTCTCCTTTGGTCTTCCTTTTTTATCTAGCCTTACTCTGGGATATTTTTTTGAGCTGAGGTAAACCCTGGCTCCCACATCTTTTGTTTCACCTGTGCTCCGCACTGCCTGATTCAGTGCCCGTTTCACCTGGTTCTTTGCTACTCACCTTTCTTAGTTCTCTGTAATACCCCTCAGATCTTTGGCACAAATTTTTTATTAACAGCACTAAACAAGGAATAGGTAAACTCTTCTGGCAAACTTAAAACATTTCATTTGAGTCAAGGTCAATTTGACCATACTCTCTCCCATCTTCTTTTCCCTTTTGAGAATTAAGTGATTTTAATTTTCTATTTGCCCAAATCTTGCTCTATTCATTTACATGCATAGAAATGTTCCCATAGAAAGCATATAATATTTTGGATTTTAGGTTTGGGGATTCTTACTACATATTGTATGTGTTGTTCTAAAATTTGCCTTTTCAGCCAACGTTTGATCTCAAGAACTTTTTTTATTCCTGCATTTTATTTATTTTTTTTTCTCTTTTTTTTAAAGCATTGGCTTAGTTGGAGAAAACTTAGTCTTGGAGAATTTTTTTTTAAAGATTTTATTTATTCATTTGATAGACAGAAATCACAAGTAGGCAGAGAGGCAGAGAGAGAGGAGGAAGCAGGCTGTCCGCAGAGCAGAGAGCCCGATGCGGGGCTCGATCCCACGACCCTGGGATCATGACCTGAGCCGAAGGCAGCGGCTTTAACCCACTGAGCCACCCAGGTGCCCCTATTCCTGCATTTTAAATACTAATGTACAGAGCTTCCATAACAGAGTTGAACACAGCTGAAGAATGTTTTCAGATCTCCCAGTAAGGATGGATTTGTATCCCCTACGATGCCCCCTTTCTGACTACCATTGCCAATGTCTCCACCCCATTAGCTCCATTTGCTTGGTGGAGCTTTCGTGGTTTTGTTTTTAAGCCATTGCCTTTTCATTTTGGGGTACCTATAAAATGGACATCGAATTCTCCCTTCCTCGTAGTGTTTTTGAAGATAATGAGTTAGTATGTGTGGTTCGTATAGGTTATATAGATGTTAGATATATAGCTGGTATACAATAGTACCACACCAGCAGATAACTATTAATATATTATTTTGTGAGTGCTGATATATTTAATACCTTATTACCCCATAAGCAACTCTCTCTAGGAGACTTCATCCCACCACAGACGCTGATTGACAACAATGAGACCAGAAAAACCACTCTGGTAATAGCAGAACTTCTTTAATCCTCCTTTATGGTACTAAGCTGAGATATTTTTCAGAGAGAGCTGTGGATTTTCTCCAACAGCTCCTTAAGATAATCTACACACTGAGCTCTCTTTCCTCGTTGTCTTTTTTTTTTTTTTTTAAGATTCTGTTTATTTATTTGATAGAGAGAGATTACATGTAGGCAGAGAGACGGCCCAGGGAGAGAAGGAAAGCAGGCTCCCTGCTGAGCAGAGAGCCTGCTGTGGGGCTCGATCAGAGGACCCTGAGATCATGACCTGAGCTGAAGGCAGAGGCCTTAACCCACTGAGCCACCCAGGCACCCCTTCCCTTGTTGTCTTTTATTTCAGCCTTTTCCTATGCTTTTGTCTACCTAGAAAATCCCCCTGTCGAAAGCTCCCCATTTCCAGTCTTACAGTAAATTATGCACATACAGTTTGATGCTGAGGAATATATGTTCTGACACTAATTATGAGATTATGAGCCAAGTAATTAACCTCTAATCTGTAAAATGGAAATACTAATTATACCTACTTCATAGCCTTGTTGTACAAAGTAAATGAGTTAACATATTTAAATCATATAGAAGAGGAGCCCGGGGCAGAGGAACCTCTTCACAGTTCATGAGTATTAATAACTGTTCCTAATGATGATTCTTCATCTTTGTTCCTAGGAGGCCGATCTTTCCTGCCACTGCTGGCTGATGTCAGCCAGGTCAGATCTCTGACCCTGGTGGTCGCATCTCCTCATTGGTCTTTTGCCATTAGAATCTAGGCAGACAGAGTTCTTCTGCAAGTGTGTAATTTTGTATCTTCATTACTCATCAAGGTGAGTTAGACATTATGCTTCCCTTCTCTCCGGTCCTCCCACCACGCCTGCACCTCTCCTAGAAACCCAAGTACATAAATTTTTGAGATGGTATGCTAAAGTTAGTGCAGCCACAGGAGGAAATGAAAACGAGGCTTGGAAGGAAGAAATGTATTGTACTCACAGGTCCTGGAGCATGGGGACGGGGAGGGAGTGGAGTCCACCACATGCCATGCAGGGCCACAGAGGAAGCACCAGATCTTGATCAGGTGGGAGAACACAGGAGTGATAGGGAAAGCATAAGCCTGAGTCTTTCCTGGGGTTTCCACTCTGCTGAGAGTAAGCAGTTTAGGACTGGCTCATTGGAATAATTCCAGCAGGCTTTGGGCTATAGAGGTGGTCTCTAGTTGACTGGTACCTGGTCCTGGGATGATTTAGGGCAGAGGAAATATTGGCTTGTGTGTGATCATTAGATAAGGAGGTGGCTGGGTCTGTATACTTGGGATTGGTTGGTTTGTACGGGCTGGCCAAGCCCCTTGCTATCTCTAAGAATTGACTAGCCCAGCCCTGGGAGAGACACTCTCTGCTGGCCAGCAAGCTTTTTAAGATGTCAAAACATCACCAGATAAAGACCATTTTAAACACATGATTAATGCAAACCTGGTTCCTTCTGCCCAGAACATTCCCTTGCCCTAGCCCTACTTGACCTGACTTCCTATTACTTATCCCTCAGATCTGTAATGAAATGTGACATGTTGCGTTTATGCATAACATATTACCTCCCTCCCTTTGTTAGTTTGCTGGGGCTGCCGTAACAAATTACAGCAGACTGGAAGCCTTAAGCAGGAGAAATGAGTCATCTTACAGTCCTGGATGCTGAAAGTCCAAGATCAGAGTGTGAATAGGGTCAGTCCCTCTGAGGCTGTGAGGAAAGATCTGTTCCATGCCTCTCTCCTAGTTTCTAGTGATTTGCTGGCCATCACTGGTGTTTCCATGGCCTACAGAAGCATCACCCTGATCTCTACCTTCATTTTCACATGATGTTCTCCCTGTGTCCAAATCCCTTCTCAAAAGGACATAGTCATTTAAGGCTGTCCTCAATTACCTCATTTTTTAAAAAACTTGATTACTTCTATAAAGACCTTGTCTCCAAATAAGGCCCCATTCTCAGGTAGTGGGTGGGAGTTAAGACACCAACATATTTTGGGAGGACACAATTCAACCCCAAACCCTCCCCTCACAGCTCTCCCCTCGTCCCTCTATGTCATTTCCCCCGACTCTACACTTCCGTAGTGTTTATATCTAACCCCCAGAGCTCTAGGTGCACTTTATTGTAGATGTTACTTTCTGAAGCCAGTTTCACTTCTTTCCTCCCCAAATATGTCTCTGATGCTTGCTTCATTTTTTTCTGTATCACGCACACACTTGTATGCTCAATGGAAAATTGACGAGTGCATGAAAGCATGAACTTTTGGGGGTTGGAAAGAGAAGATGATGGCCGGTGTGCGTAGCTGTACTCATGATTTAATGTTTATTGCCCAGAGAGCATTTACAACATTTCCACTAACTTCCAGGAGGAGTTCTCTTGGGATTCACTACATTATACTCCTAACTTCATTAAAAGGTATTATGTATTTAGTTTATAAGCAATTTATTATGTTCCAGGAAGAATCCCTTTGCAATCAGTTTTATCACAGTCACAATCTAATTTGGGGACACATGATAACGGTTCCGTATGGAGTTCTAGCCCTGGCATTTGGCATGTCTCCCTTGGTTATGTTTGATCACATTCTTCATTTAAGTACTATAAGTTATTTCAGTTTGTTATTTAGTACTTGCTGTTTTGTTCCTGCTACTGCCATGATAGTCACTGCTTGTAACATGTTCTAAGTTGTTCTTGTTAATTCATGGAGATCATTTGACTTATATATGTGTCCTTTTTTTAAAAGATTATTTATTATTAATTTATTTATTTGTCAGAGAGAGAGAGAGGGAGGGAGAATGCACACACACAGGGGGAGAAGCAGGCAGAGAGAAAAGCAGGCTCCCCTCCAAGCAGGGAGCTCAATGTGGAATTCAATCCCAGGACCCCGGGATCGTGACCTGAGCCAAAGGCAGATGCTTAGTAGGCTGAACCACCCAGGTATCCCTATATGTGTCTTTTTTTTTTTTTAAGATTTTATTTATTTATTTGACAGACAGAAATCACAAGTAGGCAGAGAGGCAGGCAGAGAGAGAGGAAGGGAAGCAGGAGATGCAAATAGCCTGGCTAATTGTTGAAGGAATGCGCCAACACAGAGCCCATCTGCAAAGAACTAGTGCCTTTCTTTCTTTCTTTCTTTCTTTCAACAATACTCAAAATATCCATCCAGTTTTTAATGAAAAAGTGTGAAGTGTGCAGAGACAAGAAAGTATGGCCCATTCTCAGGACCAAAAATGAACAGTGAATAGGGCAAAATCTACACTGCTGCTTTACTACGTTTCTCCTTTATTGTCACACAATGACCACACTCACAACTCTTCTGATGTCCTAGATGTGTGGAGTTTATTCCCATGCCCAGCAATTCTGCGATGCTACCTCGGTGTCCCACAGTTTAATTCAATTCTGACACTATCAGTACTGTTAGATCTCACAAGTGAAGGGCCCACTCTCATGAGACTGCCCCTTCCCATTTCATTTTTTTTTTAAGATTTCATTCATCCATTTGAGATAGAGAGCACACAAGCCGGGGGTGGGGACAAAGGGAGAGGGACAAGCAGGCTTCCCACTGAGCAGGGAGCCTGACACAGGGTTAGATCCCAGGACCCCGGGTTCATGACCGGAGCCAAAGATGGTGAGACACGTAACTGACTGAGCCACCGAGGTGCTGCCCCCGACTTGAGATGCCAATGGCAATTAGATCTCCAGGTTACCCAAGACTTCTGTCCAACTTGGCTATGAATCAGAGGTTTCCGTGACCTCCCCCCACCTTGGATTCAATTATTTGTTAGAACAGCTCACAGAACTCAGGGAAACACTCACTTACACTTACCAGTTTATTAAAGGATATGATAAGGGATACAGATGAACAGCCAGATGAAGAAATGCATACAGCAAAGTCTGAGAAGGTGCAGAGCACAAGAACATCTGTACCCATGGTGTTGGGGTGCAGCACTCTCCTGGTACTTAAATGTGTTCACCAACCTGGAAGCTCTCTGAACCCCACACTGCTGGAATTTTATGGAAGCTTCCTCATATAAGCCTTCCGCATATTGGCATGATCAATTATTAACTCCACTTCCAGCCCCTTCTCAAGGTCCTAATGATGGGCTACTTTTTCAGATGGCCAGCTCCCATCCAAGAGCTCTCCAGAACCCCACCCAGAGTCAACTCCTCCGCTTAGCAGGGAGCCTGCTTCCCCCTCTTTCTGCCTGCCTTTCTGCTTACTTGTGATCTCTGTCAAATAAATAAGTAACATCTTAAAAAAAAAAAAAAAGATGCTCCTACTGCTCTCATCACTTAGGAATTTACAAGGATTTTAGGAGCCCTCTGCCAGGAAAGGGGATGGAAATTAAATATTTTTAAAATAATAAATCAAAATATCACAAACAGAAACTGTCCCTGAGAAAATGCAGACATTAAAGCAACTGTCTTAACTGCACTCCAAGAACTGAAGGAAACTATCAAAAAAAGCTGGGGTGCCTGGGTGACTAGTTGGTTAAGCAACTGCCTTCGGCTCAGGTCATGATCTCAGAGTCCTGGGACTGAGTCCCACATCAGGCTCCCAGCTCAGCTGGGAGTCTTCTTCTCTGCCCCTCCCTTGGCTGGTGCTTTCTCTCCCTCCCTCTCTCTCTTGCTCACCCTCTCTCAAATAAATAAATAAAATATTTTTTTTAAGATTTTTATTTATTTATTTATTTTTTAGAGAGAGAGAGAGAGCGTGAGCACAGGCAGACAGAGTGGCAGGCAGAGGCAGAAGCAGGCTCCCTGCTGAGCAAGGAGCCCGATGTGGGACTCGATCCCAGGACTCTGGGATCATGACCTGAGCCGAAGGCAGCTCCTTAACCAACTGAGCCACCCAGGCGTTCCAAATAAAATCTTTTTTTAGAAAGCTGAATAAAACCAGAAGGATGATGTCTTAACAAATAGGGAATATCAATAAGGAGACAGACATTATAAAAAAAGGAAGCAAATAAAAATTTTAGAGCTTAAAAGTACAGCAGCTGAAATGAAAACATTTGCAGAGGTGTTCAACAGCAGATTTGAGCAGACAAAGGAATCAGCAAATGTGAAAATTGCTCTGATGAAATATTCCAATCTGAGAAACAGAAAGAGAAAACAATGAAGAAAAATGAACAGAGACAAAGTAACCTGTGGAACACCATCAAGTGGACTAACATATACATAATGAGAGTCCCAGTAGGAGAAAAGAGGGTGGAAAGGGGCAGGAAGAATACTTAAAAAAATTATTGAAAAATGTCCAAATCTGATTAAAGACATGAATATACATATTCAAGAAACTCTGTGAACTCAAGTAGAATGAATATGTGTCGATACACAGCAAGACACAGGACAACAAGGACAAAAAGGATCTTGAGAACAAGGAGAGAAGCAACTTGTAACATACAAAGGATCTTCAGTAAGAGTAATGAAAGATTTCTCATCAGGCAGTAGGGTGACATATTTAAAGTGCTGAAAAATGACACCGCCAACCAAAAATTCTATGCCTGGCAAAACTATCCTTCAAGAATTAAGGAGAAATTGGGGTGTCTGGATGGCTCAGTCAGTTAAGCCTCTGCCTTTGGCTCAGGTCAGGATCCTGGGATCCTGGGATCTTGGGATCCTGGGATGCAGCCCCACATCAGGTTGTCTGCTCAAGGTAGAATCTACTTCTCCCCTTCACTGCCCTTCCCTCACTTGTGCTCTCTCATGCGCTCTCTCTCTCAAATGAATAAAATATTTTTTTAAGATTTTATTTATTTATTTGACAGACAGAGATCACAAGTAGGCAGAGAGGCAGGCTCTCTGCTGAGCAGAGAGCCCGATGCGGGGCTCGATCCCAGGACCCTGAGATCATGACCTGAGCCAAAGGCAGAGGCTTAACCTGCTGAGCTACCCAGGCGCCCCAGATGAATAAAATATTTTTTAAAAAATGAAGGAGAAATTGAGACATTTCCAAAGAAACAAAAGCTGACAGAGTTTACTAGTAGGCCTTCTCTACAAGAAACGCTAAAGGAATTGCTACAGACTGAAATGAAAGGACACTAGATAGTAACTTGAAGCTATACAAGGAAATAGAGAACACTGATAAATAACACTGGTAACTATATATGTAGACAAATATATAAAACTCATGATTATTGTTATTATATGTAACTCATCCATTTTCCTGTGTGATTTAAGAGAGAAATGCATAGAACAATATTTATAAATCTATGTTAATGTGAAAAGTATGTACACATATAATCTGACAGCAGCACTGTAAAGGGTAAGGAATGGCAATATATAGGAACCTATGTATTATATACTATTAAAACTAAGCTAGTGGTAATTCAAACTAAGGTGTTTACAAATTTAAGATGTTCATTGTAGTCTTCAAAGTAACTAAGAGCACAACTATAGATAGATAAAGAAATGAGAAAGGAATCCAAATAGGACGCTGTAATGAATTAACTACAAAAGAAGGCAGGAATGGAGGAAGTGAGCCCCAACAAAGATATAACATCCAGAACAGATAAAGAGAACTTACAGAGATTAGTTCTTCCTTACATTAAATTTAGTGGGTTAAATTCTCCAACTAAAAGAGATTGGCAGGGGCGCCTGGGTGGCTCAGTGGGTTAAGCCGCTGCCTTTGGCTCAGGTCATGATCTCAGGGTCCTGGAATCGAGTTCCACATTGTGCGCTCTGCTTGGCAAGGAGCCTGCTTCTCTTTCTGCCTCTGCCTGTTCAGCAGGGAGTCTGCTTGAAGATTTTCTCTCTCTGCTCCTTCCCCATTTGCACCCCCATATGGTCATGTTCTGTCCCTCTCTCTCAAATAAAAATAAATAAATCTTTAAAAATTTAAATTTAAATTAAAAGAAAACTTTAAAAAAAAAGCCAAAAAACAAAACCCCAACCTCTATCACACACAAAGTTTGAAATTTAAAAAAAGTGGAAAATGATATTTCATACTAATAGTAGCCAAAAGAGTTGGAGTGGTTATACTAATATCATATAAAGTAGACTTTATTCTTTTTTTAAGGTTTTATTTATTTATCTGAGAGAGAGTTGAGAGAGAGCATGAGAGTAGGGTGAGAGGCAGAGGGAGAAGCAGACTCCCTGCTGAGCAGGGAGCCTGAATGTGGGCCTGATCCTGGGATTCCAGGAACATGACTTGAGCTGAAGGCAGACACTTAATTGACTGAGCCTCTCTGGCTCACTTTTTTCACTCTGGCAAATGTTTTTTTTTAGTGTGTATATATTTTTTATTTGTAAACAACACATTCTCTCTTTTTTTAAGATTTTGTTTAATTGTTTGAGAGAGGTAGAGAAGAAAGAGCATGAGAGGAGGGAAGGGTAGAGGGAGAAGCAGATTCTCCAGTGAGTGGGGAGCCCTACATGGGTTCAGTCCCAGGACTCTGAGCTCATGACCTGAGTCACAGGCAGATGTTTAACCCACTGAACACTCCAGGCACCCCTAAACAATACATTTTTTAAAAAGATTTTATTTATTTATTTGACAGAGTGAGAGATCACAAGTAGGCAGAGAGGCAGGCAGAGAGAGAGGAGGAAGCAGGCTCCCTGCCAAGCAGAGAGCCTGATGTGGGGCTCGATCCCAGGACCCTGGGATCACGACCTGAGCCTTAACCCACTGAGCCACCCAGGTGCCCCAACAATACAGTTTTTTAAAGACTTTATCTATTTATGACAGAGAAGAGGTAGCAAAAGAGGGAAC
Organism: Taxidea taxus jeffersonii; assembly: GCA_003697995.1. Lineage (NCBI taxonomy): Eukaryota > Metazoa > Chordata > Mammalia > Carnivora > Mustelidae > Taxidea > Taxidea taxus. The sequence continues at coordinate 19,549 of ML099306.1, forward strand.
ACAAGCACAGGGGAGCTGGAGAGGGAGACACAGGCTCCCGGCTGAGCAGAGAGCCTGATATGGGTCTTGATCCCAGGATGCTGGGACCAGGACCACTGAAGACAGACACCTAATGACTGAGCCACCCAGGCACCCCTGAACAATGCATTCTTAAACAACAAATTGGTCATAGAAGAAATCACAAAATAAATTAGAAAATATTTTGAGATAAACTAAAAAAAATAAAACTTACGACATGTAATGAAAACAGAAATTTATAGCTATTATGTCTATATTTAAAAAGGAAGGTCTCAAGTTAATTAGCTTACACTTTAAGGATCTAGAAGAAGAAGAACAAACTAAGTCCAAAGTTAGCAGAGGTAGGAAAAGACAAAGGTTATAGTGAAAATAAATGAAATCATGAATAGAACAATAGAGAAAGCCAATAAAACCAAATTTGGTTATGTAAAAAGGTTAATAAAATTGACAAAACTTTCACTAGAGTGACTAAGAAAAAAGGAGAGAAAACTCATAAGTAAAATCAGAATGAAGATGGGGACAAAAAAAAAAAGGGTTATAAGGGAATACTTTGAACAATTACACACCAATAAATTATATTACGTAGATGAAATGAGCAAATTACCAGAAACAAACTCCCAAAATTGACTCCAAAAGAAATAGAAAATCAATTCAGATTTAATTGAAACACTTAATTCAAAGTGTTTTTTTTTATCATGTAAGTGTGTTGGATTTTTGTCGAAGGCTTTTCCTACATGAATTGAGAAGGTCATAATCCATTAATGTGGTGTATTACAAATTAGAAGATTGAATCAGTAATCCAAAACCTCCCAACAAAGAAAATCCAGGACAAGATGGCTTCACTGTTGAATTCTACAAAATGTTTATGGAAGAATTATTACCAGTACTTCTCAAACTCTTCCAAAAAAAAAAAAAATAGAAAAGGAGGAAACACTTTTTATCTCACTCTGTGACGCCAACATTATCTCGATACTGAAGCCAGACAAAAACATCACAAGAAAACTGCAGACTATTCCATTATGAATATAAACGTAAAAATCCTCAACAAAACACTAGTAAACTGAATCCAGAAGCATGTTACAATGATTACAAATGGGATTTATCTCAGGAGTGCAAGGGTGGATCAGCAAGCAGGAAATCAGTTGGTGCAATACACCGCATTAATAGAAGTAAGAGGAAAACCCCCCAGCCTCCTGGCCATCTTAATTCATATAGAAAAAACATTTGACAAACTCTAACACTCTGTCATGACAAAAACATGCAACAGACTAGTGATAGACAGGAACTTCCCTAATATTATAAAGGGAATTTATTAAAAACCCACACTAGAAACACAACAAAAGAAAAAATAAATTGGGTCTTATTAAAATTAAAAACTTTGGTGCATTAAAGGACACTATCAAGAAAGTAAAACAACTACCCCCATGAGAAAAAATATTTCTCCATCAAATACCTGGTAAGAGTCTAGTAACCAGTATAAAGAACTCTTACAGGGCACCTGGGTGGCTCAGTGGGTTAAGCCTCTACGTTTGGCTCAGGTCATGGTCTCAGGGTCCTGGGATCAAGCCCCACATTGGGCTTTCTGCTCAGCAGGGAGCCTGCATCCATCCCCCCGCCTGCCTCTCTGCCTACTTGTGATCGCTCTCTCTCTGCCAAATAAATAAAATCATTTAAAAAAATAAAGAACTCTTACAACTCAACAATAAAAAGGCAAAAATCCCAATTTAAAAACTGGCAAACTAGTTGAATAGACATTTCTCAAAAGATGAATGGCTAATGAGCATGGGAAAAGATGCTCCAAACCATTAGTCATCAGGGAAACGTAAGACCACAGTGAGATATCACTTCACGCTCACCAGGAAAAGGAAAAAGGAAATAATACGTGTTGGCAAGGATGTGAAGAAATTGGGATCCTCAACATTGCAGGTGGGAACGCAAAATGGTGCAGTCACTGTGGAAAATAGAACAGTGGTTTCTCAGTTAAGTTAAACATACATTGACCATATGACCTAGGGATTCCACTCCTAGGTACATATAGCTGCCTCCAAGAACTGAAAACTGGTATTCAAACTAAAACTTGTACATAAATATTCATAGCTGCTCTGTTCAGCAGATGAATGGATAAATAAAATGTGATATGTTCATACAGTGGAATATTACCCATAAAAGGGAATGAAATACTGATCTATCCTACAATGTGGATAGATCTTGAAAGCCTGCTATGTGAAAGAAGCCAGACATAAGGCCATAAGACACCTCATGGCGTGTGATTCTTTTTATATAAAATATCTAGAATAAGTGAATCCACAGATAGAGAAACCAGATTAATTATTGCCAGGGGCTGGTGGGCTGGTAGATTTCCACTTTAGGGTAGTAAAAAAGTTCTGGAACTAGATAGTGCTGATGGTTGCAGAAGATTGTGAATGTACTTAATGCTACTAAGTTGCACACTCTGATGGGCACTGGGCTGGCTCAGTCAGTAGGAATATGCTACTCTTGATCTTGGGGTTGTGAGTTCAAGACCCACGTTGGGTAGAGAGATTACTTGAAAATAAAAAATGCTTAAAATGGTCAAAAATAAATTTTATGTTGTGTTTTACTGCACTTTAAAAAAAGGCAATGAGGGGCGCCTGGGTGGCTCAGTGGGTTAAAGCCTCTGACTTCGGCTCAGGTCATGATCCCAGTGTCCCAGGATTGAGCTCCGAATCGGGGGTCTCTGCTCAGCAGGGAGCCTGCTTCCTCCTCTCTCTCTGCCTGCCTCTCTGCCTACTTGTGATCTCTGTCTGTCAAATAAACAAATAAAATCTTTTAAAAAAAGGCAATGAGATAAAAATTGTTAGATATGCTATATAAGTACCATGATAGTCTTCAGTAGAAGGATCTCTAAGGAATTTCTGTGACGTAAGTTATTAAATATCATAGAAACTCAAAATATCATGCTTAAAGAGTTTTGGGGTTTTTAAAAAAGATTTTATTTATTTCCTTGACAGAGATCACAAGTGCGCAGAGAGGCAGGCAGAGAGAGGAGGAAGCAGGCTCCCTGCTGAAGAGAGAGCCTGACTCGGGGCTTGATCCCAGGACTCTGGGATCATGACCCGAGCCGAAGGCAGAGGCTTTAACCCACTGAGCCACCCAGGTGCCCCAAGAGTTTTGGGTTTTTAAAAAGATGTATTTAGGGGCACCTGGGTGGCTCAGTGGGTTAAAGCCGCTGCCTTCGGCTCAGGTCGTGATCCCGGGGTCGTGGGATCGAGCCCCGCATCGGGCTCTCTGCTCTGCGGACAGCCTGCTTCCTCCTCTCTCTCTGCCTACTTGTGATTTCTGTCTATCAAATAAATAAATAAAATCTTTAAAAAAAAAAAGATGTATTTATTTATTTGAGGGAGAGAGAGTGAGCAGGGTGAGGGGCAGAAGGAAAGGGAGAGAATCCTGTAGCCGACTCCCCACTGAATGTGGAGCCTGATGTAGGGCTCAATCCCAGAACCTTGAGATCATGACCTGAGCCGAAATCAAGTGTTGGACACTGAATTGACTGAGCCACCTGGTGCCCTTGGGTTTGTTTTTGTTTGTTTGTTTGTTTTTTCTTTCATGTTTTTTAAAAGATTTTATTTATTTGAGAGAGAGAGATCACAAGTAGGCAGAGAGGCAGGCAGAGGGAGAGGGGAAGCAAGCTCCCTGCTGAGCAGAGAGCCCGATGCGGGGCTTGATCCCAGGACCCTGAGATCATGACCTGAGCCGAAGGCAGAGGCTTAACCCACTGAGCCACCCAGGCACCCTGATTAAATCTATTATATTATTAAGAGTAATCTCACTTTCAAAAAACCTTTTTTAATGTGACTACTAGAAAATTTAGAAATACATATATGGTTCACATTATGTTTTTATTAGATGATATTACTAGAGACTGCTTATTCAGGACCCAGAAGAGTTGGGTGAAGTCCAGAAAAAATATCAGGGATCCCAGACATTGTGGATTTGTATCATATGCAATACATATTGTCCCGACCCTCCTCCCTGGTGTTCAGATTTTGTAATTATTACCAGATTTCTCCACGCCCCTCATTCAAGTTGTGTATATTTCATAGTTTGTCTTAGGCTTTCTCCCATTTGTTTCTTTCAATGTTATAAACAATTCTACAGTGAACATTCTCTAATCAGAATAACTTAGAGCTTTGTGTCCAGTACGGTAGCCGCATGTGGACGTTTGAATGCAAATTAATTAAAATTAGATTTGAAACCTAGTTCTTCAGGCATACCATGCCACATTTCAAGGTGGAGACAGCTGCGTGTGACTAGTGCCTACTGTGTTAGCACAGGACTTTATCATCATTGCAGAAAGTTCTCCAAGACAGTGTTGACTTAGAGCTTTAAGAATATGGGTTCTGCCACTTACTAGCTGGTATGACCTTGCCTAGGTTAGTTAATGTCTCCTTGCTTCCGTTAATTCATCTATAAAATGGAAATGCCCTATAGTGCCTACCTCCTGAGACTGTTGCAAGAACGTGTATAAATCTTTACAAGTAATGTCTGGCCCATAATAACCTCTAACCGTTAACAATCACTAATACATTCTTAAAAACTGTCGAGACTTGAGTCTAACATCAGACATCGATTGTCATTCTTCAGAACAGAGAAACTCTGAGCCCTGAGGTAGCCTTTTCCTTTGGCATCCTTTGCTGTGTTCTGTCCTGTGCTGAGAAATTTTTCTTTCTTTCTTTTTTTAAATATTTTATTTATTTATCTGAGAGAGAGAGTGAGAGCATGAGAGGGGAGAAAGTCAGAGGGAGAAGCAGACTCCCCATGGAGCTGGGAGCCCGATGCAGGACTCGATCCCGGGACTCCGGGACCATGACCTGAGCCGAAGGCAGTCGCCTAACCAACTGAGCCACCCAGGCACCCTGAAATTTTTCTGATACAGTTCTGATCAAGTTTCCTTCAGATACTCACCAAGGTGAATTACATATCGAGTTCTCCTTTCCTCTCTTGACTTGCTCTCCCCATCTCTGTTTCTATGCTTCTCCAGCTCTGAGGGGCCCCTCCTAATTTCACCTTGCGCTTTGCTACTCAGTCTACAGGGCTCAGTTTCAGTGAGCCCACTCTGAACTTCCCCTCCCATGGATCTGCCCCCTCCCTTTATATTGTTTTCTCCCACACTTCCTTCCTGCAAAATTGGCTCTCAGGACTCAACGGCTTCATGTAAACATCCTAAAATCTCACTGAAGGTAGGCACTAACACATCACTTCTCTCCCTGACTTTCAGAGTAGATGCGAGGTGAGTATTTGCTCCATGAAAGTGTGAACCGTTTCAAGAGAAAGGAGCTATGTGTGGTTAAGCGTGGAGAGTATTAACGAATGGCTTTACTGCCCAGAAGAATATTCAAACATCTTAAGTGCCACAGGAGTCCTTTCAGGACTAACTGCATTGCATTTGTAAATTTATTTTAACCTTCATATTATAGGCATTTTATTGAGTTCTGGAAAAAATTTCTTTGGGATCAGTTATAGTGTACTTAAAATCTTTACAAAGGAAAGTATAGGTGTGCCTGGGTGGCTCAGTGGGTTAAGCTTCTGGCTTCGGCCCAGCTCATGATCTCAAGGTCCTGGGATCAAGCCCTGTGTCGAGCAGGGAGCCTGCTTCCC
>ML099307.1:0-14155 GCA_003697995.1 Taxidea taxus jeffersonii
AAAGGCCCCGGGTAATGCCGGCAGCTGAAAGGCCTCAATTAGAGTGAAAGGAGTTATCTGGTATTTAAATAATTATTAGATTGAAGGAATAATCATGGGTTTGAGCTGATTTTTTCCCCACTGTCACCCTGATGGCGTCTATAATATTATTATTCAAATGCCCATGATTCTCATTGAGGAGAGACCAGGATGGAGAGGATAGAGTGGGGGAGGGGGCGGCGAGCACGGAGGGGCTGGGGGGAGGCTCATTTAATCTCCATGTGACAGGGCTGCAGGAGGTACGATTAGTCTTTTTCTTATTTCAGCTGTCACTCATGCACAGACACCGAAGATTGTTATTAGCGTATTTTATGCACGCGATTTAAAGGGAAAGGGGGGGCTGTGGGGAGAGGGAGAATTTCCTACAGAAAATAAAGGGACCAAAGGAACAATTTAGATGTCACTGCTGTACCAGCTGCTTTTGCTTCATTAATCGAATGTCATTTTCCCCCCAGACTCTGTACTGTTATGTGAAGCAAAGTGACTACATCTGGTCCCAGAGTGAGAGGAAGAAGGTGAGGGGAGCCCGAGGGAGAAAACGGGGCCTCTTGGCATCCGTCCCTGAGGAGGTGGAATGGAGGATACTGGATGATATGGTGGCCCTATGGTGTGTGTTGAGACAACTTCTGGTGACAGTTTCTAGCCACCTTCTCTCACCGTGAGCAGGGAGATGCCCCACCCGTATGAGCCTGGGATTCCTGTCACAGGTGTGTGAGCAAAGCCAGTGGCCAAGCACTGGAGACCAAGAGAAGGGAATGTGAGGGGGCCCTAGAGGTTCCAATCAGCAGTGAAAGAGAAGCCCATGTTCCGGGCGGTGAGGCAGTGAGGGTCTGGGTGACCAGAGCTGTGTGTGGTTCTCTGCTCTGGGTCCCACATGATCACATGATAGCCAAGGACTCGACCTCTCAGACAGCACAGTGGGCAGAGGCAGAGTGACAGGGCAAAGTGCAGAGACTGGGTCCTGGCAAGAAAGGGAGAAAGGCAGGTGTTCGGAGTTCCATCATGAATCCCCCCAATTCATGTGCTGAAGTCTGAACCCCCAGCACCTCAGAATGTGACTGTATTTGGAGACAGTGACTTTACAGAGGTAATTAAATTAAAATGAGGTCATTAGGTTGGGCCCTAATCCAAATGACTGGTGTCCTAATAGAAAGAGGAAATTTGGACATAGAGGCCGACAGGCACAGAGGGAAGATCAAGTGGAGAGACACAGAGAGAGAAGACAGCCATCTCCAGGCCAAGGAGAAAGGCCTGGAACAGACCCTTCCCTCATGGCCATTGGAAGGAGCCAGCTTTACAGACACCTTGACTTGCATGCAGCCTCCAGAGCTGGGAAGTCAGCCTGCTGGTGGCACTTGGTTAGAGCAGCCCTAGGGAGCTAACACAGCAGGGGTGCAGAGAACGTACTCCTCCATCTCCTGTCGTGGTTCCGGGGGTTGTTCTTTCAAAGGAAATGGGCGCGTAGGCAGGCCCGTGCAAGCACGCGTGTCTGCATATGCCAACACAGGGCCCAGGCAGTAGACATGTCAATCTCCACATCTCCGTGGGAACTGACGGCAGCAAACTTCCTCTTTCACCCAGCGCCCAACTGAGGCCCAGAGACCTCAGTGGCGCTGCCTGTCCCTGCTTTATCCCCGGGGGATCAGAGATGGCATTCGCTGTCTCTTGCTCATGGAGCTCTTCCTGCAGAGTGGCTCCTGTTCTCTCTGCTGCACCTGCCCGGAGGAGTAGGGGAGTCACCTGCAGGCCCCTAGAACCCTATGGGAAACTCTGTGCCTCCCTCCAGCCAACACCAGCTTGTCTCCCAGCTCTGTTACGGGACCACTGCCTTTTTTACCCCAGGTGTCGGGTTTTCTGTTACTTCCCGCAACGCCCCCCCTAACCCCCCACCACCATCCCCCGCTCTCCCAGTGGGCTCTGATGGGGCCCTGGAAACCACACGAGCTCTCCCAGGGCCTTAGCAAAACATGCGGTGTTTGTCCTCTCCCCTCTCAGGCCATAAAAGCTTGGAGTTGTCTCCCTGAATTATGAAGGGTTCCAAAGACACGCACACACACACTTGAGGGGCGGTGGAGGGGAGGGGGCTCGGCTCCTCTCTGGGGCAGTGCCTGGGCTAGCTTCACAAAGTCAAAACAAGATTCATTACCCTGGGGCCAGGAGCAGGGAGATACACCGCCTGACCCTGCAGACCTGCCCCATATGTCATGGGCCTGTCAGAAATCTCCCAGAATTCCCTTTATTATCTAAAGGTCGCCCCCCGGGCAGCGCTGAGAGAGCCCATGGTCTAAACTAAACTCCAAGAGCAATCAATTTCAAGCAGCTGCCCGCCCCGCCCCCCTTCCCACTCCCCCTTCTGCAGGCTTTGCCCTCTTCAACCCCCTCTGGGGGATGGCCAAGGAGGAGCAAGCCTTGCCATGGCCGCCTCACCCTTGGGGCAGAAAGAATTGCGGAGAGTTAGCGGGACTCTTGAGCACCAGGCCCTGGGAGCAACCCTGCCCTGGGCATGGCGTGGGGCCGTGAAAGAGCTGGCCCCTGCTTCAACCATCTGAGTAGTGGGGTCACTGTTCTGGTAAGCATTTAGGGATGGAAGAACAGAAAAAGGAATTCTCAGGCTCCTTCCAAAGGCAGGCTAGGCATCAACGTGAGGATATGGCTTTGCTAAACTGAGTTGGATTCGTGCTAAGAGCCTTTGTACCCCAAGGGCCACGAGTAGCATAAGTTAGCCACTGCCACTGCCATTTGTCTCCTATAGCCAAAAATAATAAAGAGGAGCTACCGTTCTTATACTGTTTCTTAACCGGTTGCTAAATGGCACACTGTGCTAGATCCTTTGCACATGCAATGGAGAATTCTGTGATTGCCTTGCATGATGAGTATTCTCCTCCCCATTTCACGGATGAAAAACCCAAATCTCGGCAAGGCTGAATTGCTAGACCAGGGTCATTCCACTAGGAAGCAGGGCCTCCTGATGGCCATGTTTTCCCCACTATTCCATACTACCTACATATTCGGATCTTAGTTTTCAACCAAACCCTCTCATCACTGGTCTGGGAAAACTCAGCAGAACGTTAAGGAAGACCTGGCAAGTACTTTATTTTCAGGTCAAAATGCGAGACTCCCATTTTACTTTGGTACTGAAGCCGGGCCGGGGGTGGTGGAGGGTGTGGGTTAGGATCATTGTCACAAGGTGGATTCTGGAGCTGTTTTGTGGCAAGAGGTCTGCTAGCTCGCAGTCACCTTTCAGAGACACTCCAAATGACTTTTCCAAGGAGCCCGGAGATGTACCTCCTGCCTTCTCACCCCATCCTTACTGTACACTGGAGAGCCACGGGGCTCCGGGGTTGAAATGGGGCAGGAGAGCAGGACACAGGGTAGAAAGTACCCGACTAAATTGTTAAATAAATTACGGTTACCACACAATGGCATATTATGCTGCCATTAACTGTAATGTTTTCAAAGAATAATGACACAGCTCCGATTCACAGCAGTGGGAGGGAAAGCAAGAGAAAAGGAGAGGAAAAAAGAACCCAAACAAAACACCAGGCATTCCTCTTAGCTCTCCGCCAGTGGCCTGGCCCAAAACCCCACTCACTTTCCCGGCAAGCTGCCCAGTCTTGCCTCTCTTGAAGGAAAACTGCAATGGCCTTGGCCGTTCCCTGGCACGTCCTCCTTCTCTTGGAGACCCTCTTGCCTCTCTGTTACCCCATGGCTCCCAGAGCCGGCCGCTGACCACTGACGTGCTCCAGGGACAAGGAGCACTCCCCACCACTGCAGCTACACCCTACAGCAGGGAAAGGAGCCACTGGGGCCAGATCAACGTGCGTTTCTTTTCTTTTTTTTTTTTTTTAAAGATTTTATTTATTTATTTAACAGAGAGAGAGATCACAGGTAGACAGAGAGGCAGCAGAGAGAGAAGAGGAAGCAGGCTCCCCACTGAGCAGAGAGCCCGATGCGGGACTCGATCCCAGGACCCCGAGATCACGACCTGAGCGGAAGGCAGCGGCTTAACCCACTGAGCCACCCAGGCGCCCTCAACGTGCGTTTCTTAAACCTCGTTCTTTTCCAGAAGTCAGGCTTCCCAAAGTTCAAGAGTGCGTATCCTTACCAGCAAGCCTGGTGTCATCTCCCTGAGACATGTAAGACTGGCCCAGACTCTCCACGAAGACGGACCCTGGTGAAAGCCACTGGCAGCGAAGATTTGGCCGCAGATACCCTACCTGGTGTGCCCCATACTGCATCACTTCCTGTGCTTCAAACTCCCTATTTGCCAGGCCCATGGCCAGAGTGTGATATCCATCTATGGCAACATCTTCTGCTGCCCAGATAGACTCAAGGCCGGACTGCCAAGTCCCCAGGTTCAAGTTCTTCCCAAGCTGGCTCTTCTTTCTACAGCTTCCTCTCCCCCTCTCCCAGAGTGACTCCACTCCCAAGAAACAGGTTCATGTGCTGAGTCCCCAGGACACCTTGCAGAGTTTCACTGCCACAGCCGCTCTCCCTGGAACACCTGTCTTCACAGTCTTCTTGGCCTATCCAAGCCCTGTGCATCCTTCAAAGCTTCAGGAAGCCTCTAGGACCTCCCCATCCCTCATCACCTCTCTCTCCTCCAAAGTCAGCCAGAAAGTGTTGTTTTTAGCACAGGCTGCATTGCTGTTGTTGGCTTTCTTGTTATAGGACTGTGTCCTACTCTCCATCGAATTGGAGGCTCTTAGGTAAGAGTTCGGGAATAATCCCTGGCTCTTCGGCATCCGGTGATGGGTAGCATGATGCCTCTCCCTCAGTTCTGTGCTCGGTCTGAGTCATGACAAGCAGGGCAGAGGGGCCACAGGGATGCCCATGTGCTCTTCTTAGTGACTAGTCTGCCCTCCAACATGGCATGAGCCAAAGCACTTGGCTCCATGATTTGCCCCAACGGAGGTAATGAAGAAGGGAGTGAACTGTTTGGGAAGGGTCATCTTGAACCTGCTGGGGAAAGAGCAGATGCCACTGGGAGGTGGATGAAGTGGGGCAGAAGGATGAAGAATGGTGGGGGAGGCCCCAGCTCTGTCGGTGAAGGACGTGCAACACAGACAGACCTTGTGCAGGAACGGTCTTGGCAAGAGAGCTCCAAAGACCCAAATTGACCAAGTTCACAGATCACACAAAATGCATATAATAAGTAGCCAACTGAAAGCAAGAGTGATCAGGAGCAGAGTGGGGTGGGGTGAGAATCACCCTGGAAGGTTCCGGAACAGGGCTCTTCCAGAAGGGGGTCAAACTCATGGTGGTGTATGTGTGGCCAGGCAGCAGACACAGGGAAGACACTGTGGGCTTTGGGACAGACCTTGGCTCAGGTCTTGCTCAAGCACTTCCTAGTTAGGTGACCTTGAACCTGTTATTTAATCATTTGGGCCCCAATATCCCCAGCTCTGGAAGGACACCTGTCAGGGCTGTGGTGAGAATCAATGAGACAATCGATGTGGAAAGTATTCCGCAAACTCCACCGCTTTGAGTAAACGCCCATGACCCTTGTATCTGTTTTTGGAGAAACACTGCACAAGGACATCACCCCCTTGACAGTAACCGGCTACCCTGCGTGTGCTGATGACAAAGGCTGGAGGCTCTGTTTCAGTCAGGTGATGCAAGATTCTTAGGGCGGGGAAGCCTCTGAGGTCCTGGCCTCTCAGGAGGAACTGGGTGCCACTGTCCCTTGTCACTTTTCTCCCCAGCCCCTGAGCCCCACGCTTTCCAACTCAACCCCCACTTCCTCTCGTCCTGAGGGTGATTTAAGGGCCACTTCTGCTGCTCTTGGTGATTCACCCAGGTGCCCTTGGCAGGGAAGCAGGAGGAAAGTGGAAAGCTGGCCCTTAGGAGAGGAGGACCAGGAGCCGGTGCCGAGGACAGTCCCCTGGCTGGGGCTCCGCATTCTCCAGACTCTTCCCATACTGGGTCTGGCCACCACGAGGGGTAAAGTCCCCCCTCCCATCCCCAACTGATCCTCCCCTGCCTCTCTTCCTCTCCAGTGCTCTTCTGAACTGACAGCCAGCCTCGGAATAAAAAGTTGTAACTCCTTTTTCAGAGGAAGCTTCTTAAGCAGGCTGTGTCCCCACCCTGTGCCTTCCCACCTTCTGTTTCTATTCTTCTTCTCTCTTTGTCTGAGACTCTGAGCTCCTGCAAAAAAGATCCTGAGCTGCCAGGCAGCCTCTCTTAAGTAACAGGCATGTTCACACCCCTGCACACGGAGCAGGAGGAGTGCTCTGGAGCTGGATAAAAAGGGACACATGTGGACCAGGAGGGGTTGCCATTCTGGAAAGAGATCCATCCCCTGAAGGGGCTTGTCGGTGCCCAGATGCACAAGCACATGGTCCACAGGACCCTTACCACCTGGAGTAGCAACAGCCCCCTCAGGGAGACCTGTGTAGTCCCATCAGCTTGCAATGTCTAGGACCTCAGCCCTCCTGGGAGGGAAAGTGAAGGACACAGTTATCAGAGAGGCTGACACAGGGGGAGAAGAATGCGCTGGAGGGAAAGCTGGTAGGGGGTGGGTGGGTGGGGGTGATGCAGGCTGGTGCAGCAGGAGAGGGGAGTTGGGGGGGGGATAGGAGGGTGTGGGGCCTGGGGCGGGAGATGAAAAGAACTCCCTGAGTGAGAATCTGGCCAGGATGATGAATGGGGTGTGAGAGAAGAGAGAGCCTGGAAAAGGGTAAACAGCCAGGAGGGAAGCAGGAGGGAGGGAGGTGTGGGGAGAAAGAATGTTGGGGTCAAAGAGCAGAGAATGCTCTCTTGGAGTGATTGGTTCAAGATCCAACATGTTGCACGGCGGCATGGGTGCACATGTGCACGGAGTCGGGCTCGGCCACGGTCTCCCCTCCCACGGCCCTGCCAAGGTGTGAGCAATCAGCTTCTCTGCCAGACCCACTCTGTGCCCTCTGAGAAACCTGTCTTCTGCTGTTTTGTTCTTAGAACCCAGGAACCATTCCCCCCCACCCCCCCACCCCCCGTAATAGAAACTGCCATTGGCGCAGTGATACTAGAGCTCACTAAGAATGTCCCATATGCTATGTCACTGGCGTACTCCTCCCACAGCCGGTGCAGAAGAGCTGCTGCCGGTGAGAAGACAGGTATACCTGAGATGGAATGTTCTAGCAAAGGTACCAGGTGTGGAAGTGAGACTTGGGGCTCATGTTAGCCCTGCTGCTCTGCTCCCTGGAGTTGGAGGTGTCACCCCCTGAGATCTCCAAGGTGAGACTACTTGCTTCAGGGATCACTCACTGCCTTCAGCTGGGCAAGACTCCTATCAAACTCAGGAATGCCCTTTGGAATGGGGGTGGGGTATCAGGAGCTCAAGTCAGAGTTGAGTTCTTGCAGACTCCCATGAAAGAGGGAAAGGCCTGGTGGGGAGCTTCTGGCCATCCACAGAAAACCATTCAGCTCCCACCCAGCCCTGGCTGGTGGGAAGGCAAAGGGCTGGAGGCAGCCCCCAAGGGTGGCACTGGTGGTAGCTGATGGAGAGTCCAGAAGCAGGACTCTGTAAGGACAGAGGCTGGGATACCAAAGTCCCCAGGGCCCTTTACCTGCTCTTATCTGTGGGGAAGAGAATTAGCTGCCACCTCCCCCTCTGAAGACCTCCTGGCTTCCCTGTTTCTGCAGCCAGCCGGAGAGGAGAGCACCGCAGCCCCCCCTGCCACGGGATGTCTCTCCCACCCACCTTCTCCCAGCTCTCTCCCCTGGTCCTGCTGCTCTTCAATTCCCAGCCCTGGCAGATCACTGATTAATTCGGGGCTGTTTAATAACCCTTCCATTTCGATGAAACAAGCTGTCTTGTTTTCTTTATTTTTAACACCGACTTTCGTTTCTTTGCTAAGCATCGTACTGTCATTTAAATTTCTCTGTCTCCAACCAAGCTGATAATAGACTGGAGTGAGCAGCTGCTTCCGTCCTGTTTATGACAATGATTAGAAGTTAGAGCTGTGCAAGCAGAGAGCTGACCAAGACTCCGTTCCGACGGGTCTGCCCCTGCTTGTAGATGCAGTGCTCACTTTAACGTGATGATGAGAATTCTGGCTCCAGGGGAGCCTAGGGCTTAGCCTAGCCTAGCCTTCCTGGCACCCTGCTCGGAGGGGAGTCATGGGGGTGGAGGGGGGAGAACCAGAGCTATTTACTGTGGAATTAAGTCCAGCAGCTGCAGGTCATTCTCAGGAGCCCGGGCCAACATGCCACTTCACTTCCAGTGGAGCCTTTTTCCTCCACTGTATTTACTGAGCAGCAAACAGGGACTCCAGGTTATGGGACCCAGAAGTGGATGGGGATCTCAGCCATCACCCATTGTACCTTTCTGCTCCACAGAGGAATCCCTTCTTCAGGCCCGGTTGTCATCTTCCAACCTCTGTTTAAATTCTCCAAATGCAGCAGGGCTCATTCCCTCCCTGGAGGGCCCCTTCTGGGTCAGGTTAGTCCCTCTCTCTTCCGAGCCCCTGCAGTACTTACACTGAACTTGTGCGAGCATCCTTCACGTGCATCCCCTGACTCCCTTGACATATTGCAAGCCTGTCACGAGCTGGACGGGGACATGCCTTCCTCCCAGAACACTTGGCGCATAGTACATATTCAATAAATGCATGTTCAATCAAATTAAATCATATTGCTCTAACCTCAATCTCTGCAAATAATGCACCTTTCTTCTACCTGGGCGGGCTCCTAGAGAAGTGTCCGTCTTTCTCTATCTGGGCAAATGTCCTGCCTCTTCCTGTCCTGAGGCTATAAATGGTGGGCTTCCCAGGAGCCAGGACCCTGCTTTTCCCTCCAGTCCCTGAGGGACTCCACAGCTGGTGGAAGGCTGGGCCAAGAAAGCTGCAGGCATGCGGAGGGAGCCAATCAGGTGGCCTGGACCAGGTCCTCTGGATCCCAGCTCCCCTGCTCACTCCCTCCGCGTTGGCCCTGTGAGAAAGCTCACAGGTGCCAGGTGCACAAACTCTGGCTGGCCTGCCGCTCCCCGCTCCCCAGCAGCCTCCCAGCCAGCCCCGTCTGCAGGCAGCTGCTCTGGCCATTGTCTCACCCTCTTCAAGTGCTGAATGCTGAGTCTATAGAGACTGAGACACAAACAGTGCCCACAGTGCCTCCAGGGGAGGGAGGGCCGGCCTGGCCTTGCCAGAGCCATTGACTGTGCAAATAGCAAGGCTTGCCTTGGATGGAGGAAAGCTGCTTGGAGCAATTGAAAAGAGGGGGCCTTTCTACACCCCGCTGAGCAGCTCTGCGGAGAGGCAGTCTGGGTGCCCTAGTGCCCGCAGACTGGCAGAGAGCAGGAGACCATGGTTCTCAGGAGTACTGCTTCACCCTGAGGTACCTAAAGCTCAAACCTGAGGGAGGGAGGGAGAGGGGCGCCTGGGTGGGTCAGTTGGTTCAGCATCTGCCTTTGGCTCAGGTCATGAAGTCAGGATCCTGGGATTGGTGCTGCTCATTCTCCCTCAATAAATAAATAAAATCTTGAGAGAGGGAGAGAGAGAGAGAGAGAGAGAAGGGGGAGTCCCTGGGCAGAGCTGCAAACTGGGAGACTGGGAGAGAACTGGCTGAGGGCTGGAGAGGGCGGAGTTAGGTTGGGGCAGACCCAGGTCCTTGCACGCAGAGGGCTCTGAATGGCCGCCACTCGCTGTGTGACTCGGCAGTCTAGGCACTTAGTTCGGACTCTTCCACATCTATGATATGAGCCTGGGTAAAAGCTGCTATCAAATCCTTAGAGACCATTTCCAGGTATTCTACATCTAACACCCATTTCTTTTGTAATTCAAGTTGTTTTTCGGGGGAAAAAAAAAAATCAAGGCACCCTGTCACTCTCCTTTTTCCACAGCTGGCTCTTGGGCAGGGCTGTCAGTGCCCAGGACTCCCTCCTTCCAGAACTGCCTTCTGGGGTTCTGCACTTCCCACAAGGGACAACGCTCCTTGTGCCTCAGCTGAATGGGAGGGCAGGGGGCTTCCTGGGAGAGAGATGACAGCTGATGCGTCTCACCAGCCATCCTCCCGTTGTGTCCAATGATCAGCGCTGGCCAAGGGTCTAATCCCGGAGGCCTATGGTCCAGCCTGGGCTCTGCTCCTGCCAATGCCCTTCATGCCGAGTCTGCCCCACAAATACTCACGCTCTGAGAAGCGCTCTCTCTGCAGGAGAGACACAAGCCTTCCCACAGGCAGGCAGCCAGAGAGGCCCATGAGATCTGCCCCTTCTGCCATGGGAGGCAGACTCCCAGAAATATGCCAGCTTACCGGTTCTAGAACAGTATCAGTCATCTCAACCCTTAAAGCCAAAGCCACCAAAACCCTAAGGGTAGCACGTTCAGAACTCAAATTCCAGCCGCACTGGTTAAATTTACCCATGAACCATGCATGTGGCCCCGGTGACAGGATCACTACTGCCTTTCCTCTCGGTTTCCTGTCTCCACTGAGACTTACCTATTTTTCTATAGAAGAACCTTTAGCATATAGATTTCCTTTAAGTAAAATCTTATTTCTCAGAAAGTTCCAAACAAATTCAGAGAGAGAAAGAAAGAGAGAGAGAGGAGGAAAATGTCCCTAGCCTGGCTTTATTCCTGCTCTAAATGTTAGAAGAGTTTTGCACATTTGCAACAATTGTCATTTTCCCACATCCCCTATCTTCCTATGCCTGCCTCCAGAAACAGAGGGCAGTGAGGGTCCTTGGGTAGTCATGCAAAGCTTTCATTTCCACTGTACAGATGGAGAAACCGAGTACAGGATAAGGGGCAGGAGCCACTTCTCCTTGCGAGTGCTCCCTCTTGCCCCCCTCCTGTGATCAGAAAGCAAATGGTGGATGAGCC
Organism: Taxidea taxus jeffersonii; assembly: GCA_003697995.1. NCBI lineage: Eukaryota > Metazoa > Chordata > Mammalia > Carnivora > Mustelidae > Taxidea > Taxidea taxus. Next base: position 10,839 of record ML099307.1, read on the forward strand.
CCAGTGGGCAGGTGAGAAATCTTTTAGGAAGAGGAAGAGTGACAAGTGTGACAGAAGGCCCTTTGTTCCTGGGCATTAGGACCTTATTCTGATAGCAGACTCTTCCTGGCCATCTGTTCCAACACCCTTCTCGGGGTTCCAAATCTCCTACACAAGGGTGCCAGGTGTGGCTTCCCAGTGCCACAGGTAATCCACATCATTCCCCCACAAGTGTCTCACAGCTTGGTCCAGGAAGCTGAAGGGCTCCACACCCTGGTGGGGGGGCTCGGAATGGGGTGATGGACTTGAACCGTGTTCATTTCTGGATAAAACTCAGGGGAGTATCTGCCTAGGAGAAACCCCAGTGGTACGGGTTTTCATCCCACAGACTGTCAGAGGACTTGGCAGGAAGGCCTAGGGGGCTGGGGAGAGGGTGGGCAGGCCAGTCTGACCTCCTCTCTCTGGGAACACACCACCAACGGCCAGCTTGGCACGTGTGGAGAGCAGGTAGAGCTTGCTGGCCCAAGAGAGGGCTCTCGTGTCTGGGAACAGGGAAGGAGTGGTCTTCCCGTGTGGCCTTGACCAAGGCTCCTGCTGAGGACAGTGGAGTAAATAAGTTCTTCTCCCTCAGGTATCTCTGTTGCTCAGAAGAAAAAAAAAGGGTAAGCCTGGGGAGCAGTCATGGGAGGCCAGAGGTCAGAGGCCAAGGTAATATTTACCCAGCCCAGCCGAGGCCTTTCACTTTTATAAAGCAGGAAACCACTTCAAAGCAGCAACATCCCCTCTTGCCACTTCTGTCTGCTCTCTGGTCCCCCTGCCTTACTGGGAGTGCGGGGAATTTACCTCCTTTTCCTCTTCTCCTGAACTTTCCCTCTCTCCCTTAATGGGGAACCTTTGCTCTGCCTCCCGCTCAGAGAAGTTCCACAGTTTGTCCAGAGATGCTGAGCAGTGACAAAGCCAGGCCTTCCCCGACATTCTGAGCCCGTCTTGTCCCTAGATTTCTCGTTTGCCCCGAGACTGAGTGGCCTACCACTTTGGGCCACAGGCAGGTGCTGGGTTAGTTCCTTATCTGAAGCCCCCGTTCCACAGCCCGAGCTGAAAGCAGAAAATGAGGACAGGAAGAGGCTCCGGACCCTAGAGCCTAGTGGTTCTGTACATATGGGGGGGAGGGATCATAAACTTCATACACATGTACACGGGTATGTATCACATACACATAGAGATCCACATATATTTACACATATATATGCATAGATTAAAGGCCTCTTGAAGCCCAAGCATTCCCCCTTGTCCCATCTGTCCCAATGCAGGGTCTGCCCACCCCAGATCTTAATGTGGCCATTTTAAGCTGCAGGGAGCGTATGGCCTTCCACTACAGGATTGGATAAAGTTTTCCATTGAGTTGAAATCTTCCTCATTTTAACCTCCTTCCATTCATCCTTCCTGCCTTCTTTCTGGACGGAAACCTTACAAAGAGATTGGTTCCTTCTTCAAGGTAAGGAACAGGGCAAAGGTGGCTGGCGTCTTGGCTTACCTGCCCAGCCAAAGGTGTAGGGGTGAGATCCGATTTTTTTCTCTCGGGTCTGATCCATTTAATGAGTTCATTCAGGTAAGAGCGGGTGAGTTAACAGGAGGATTCTGGACACTGAAATGTGAACACAGATGAGTAATAACATTTCCTGATGAACCACATGGGGCCTCTCACCGCCAGGACCGGAAAGGGATACAATTTGCATAGAATGCAGTATGGAAAGCCCTCAGGAGTGTGGGCCATGGAGCTCTCGCTCTTGGATGTTGACTAACAGAGAACAAGGACATGGGAGTCCACTGAAAATCCCAGAGAACCAGGGGAATCAGGGGGTAGTTCTGAGAAGCTGAGGAATGGGACAATGTGAGACATTCATTCCTAACAGTCAACTGAAGTTGTCAGGCATGTGAGTCTCTCTCCTGGAAATCTCCACCTTCCACTGACCAGAGCCAAAGTTTCCAGGAGCTTTTGTGCCTTCACCTTCCCGGTCCCCCCAGCTCACCATTCACTCCATCTTGCCATAAAATAATGTTTCCTTGGAGGCTGCTGGCTTAGGTAATTCCCTCTTCCCTGCAGCTTACTATTTCTCTGAGGCAGCAGCTCTTAACTTTTTCATTTTTGTTTTGGTGCGACTCCATGGCCAGCACTGCACAAGTAAGTGATTGAGTTCTATTTGTTTACATGAAAATGGATTCCAGTCTCTGCTTTTGGTGTCTTCCTATTTGGTTCAATGCAAAGGCAGGACGGGTGATCCATATACCAAGGGTAAAGTTGGAGGGGATGTCCTGGGGTGCTCCCTCCTCCCCTCTCCCATCCCCTGCAAACCCAAGCAAGCCACTAAGGTGGGAAGGGAGGGTGCTTCAAGACAGGAGGAGAAAGCCTGGGGTGAGCTCCTTGACCGCATAGACAAGCACTGGAGGCACCTCTGTCCCCGCCACCCCCCCCCCCAGCTTCAGAGAGAACATTGTTGTGGGGGGCACGGGGAGGAAAGAGGTTCATTCATGGCTGCTCACGCTGAGCCCCAGGATCCCTCCCCCTCTTCCTTCTCAAAGACAAGTTGAACTTTCTGAGGGCAACTCCACTGCCTTTTATCTCTCACACTGAAAGGAATTTTAGCCAAGGAAAAGCAGGATTAAACTTTCATAACATGACACATTTATCCTGTTTTTCTTTTTACTTTTCTCTTTCCTCCCTTCCATCCCCCCGCTTGACCCCAGGTAAACAGGAGCCGAAGGGAAGTGAAGATGCAGCATCAGAGGTTGGTATCAGAGCTGAAAAGATGTGGGTCTCTGGCCCCCTGCCCGTCCCCTTTTTGCAGACCTCTGTTAGACCGTTATTATCCCCTCAGATGAGAAAAGCCTCTGGACTCTGTTCCCTCTCCATACTGTCCTCTGCTGAAACGAAAGGGGGGATTATGATTCAGAGAAAGGCTCCCACAGAGAATATGAAGACGAAGATTAAATCAGCACTGCAACATTGACATGGGTTCAGTTCCTGAAAACTGTTTCTAAAAGAGTCACCTCAGGAGCAGTTTTGCCACCACCTGGGAAGATCTTAAAAATCCACATTTAGGGAGCTGGAAGGGGGTGAGGGAGGGGAGGCATGTGAAGGCACCTTGGGCTTGGGCCAAGAACTTCTGCTGCTGATAAAGAAAGGCAAGAGCCTCTTGGCGGGCAGGCCAGCAGACTGCACTGCCTGTTAACTCGAGAGGGCACCTCCCTCCCCAGGGCCCACCAGCAGATGCGCCCTATTGGGGTCGGCTGGAGCATCCCCATTTAATGCCGCCGACGCCTTTCCCAGACGGCGGCAC
>ML099307.1:19155-30584 GCA_003697995.1 Taxidea taxus jeffersonii
GGGGATGCTCCCCAGCTCTTTGGGGACATGGATAGGACAGCTCTGAAAGGTGACTCACCAACCTTATAAGGGTATGGTTTCTTTGGGGGGATGGACATCGTTTGCTCACTTGGACTTGGGTTGGAAGGCCAACCAGCCCCTCTTTAGACTGTGGGGTACCCCGATCCTCCTGTCCTGCTAAAGAAAAAGGCCAGGAGGGGATACTCCTGCCAGACTCATGACCTCTGGACAGAGGAGACCTTCTGGTACTTTTACTTTACCCCAGTGTCCCCACTGCACATCGCTCCAAATATCATTTCCGTTTAACTGCTTTGCAAGCCAATTTGCCCCGTCCTAATGCAATTTGCTGAGGACAGTGAGGGAGCAAGAGAGGGCAGCCCGCATTGCCCTCCCTTTATCAGTGGGTCCCTGAGAAGGAAAGACTCTTCCAGGTGATGCAGGAGGGCAAGTTCTGGGATGAGGAAGGGTCGGCGCGCAAGGGGGGAAATGCCAGGTGGAAGAAGGAAAAGAAAAACCACCTTGCTAGGGTATCTTGACAGACTGGTCTCAGTTTCCTTGGTTCCCTACCCTCTCCCTTCACTCCACATGCCCTCCCCCCACCATTTCCACCCCCTAGGCCAAGGAGGAGAGTTATCACAGGTAATTAGTTGAAATGGTGCTGTGTGAGGAGAGGGGAAGTTTATGAATTCTCCTCTCTTGCCAGGAGGTCAGAGGAGAGAGGGCAGCTAGCAACTCCAGAAGTTTTCTGGGGTGATTGCACAAAAGTTGTGCATTTCATTTAGGAAGAGCTGAATTCCTCCAACCAGAGCTATCTCTTCCGGGGCTCTGTCACTCTGTTGAAGGCCCCAGAACCCAGAGCCTGCCCAGAAGGAAGAATGAAGTTTCAAGGTCTGGGAAAGAAGCCGGACAAGACAGGAGCCTGCTTCTGTTCTGGGGAGGGGAGGGCTGAACTTGACTCCTACTCTTAAAACATCCAGCCTGGCCCTGATACTCATCTTAGTCCTAGGCTCACAAACCTTGTCTACATCCTTGTGAATAGCAGAAAGAGAATGAATGGACCCCCACATTTTTGTGGGTTCCTCTGAGCTGCTAGAGCCCTAAACCACTGCCACAAGCTACAGCTGGCAGCCCCCCTCTCTCAAACTGGTCCTGTCCCTATGTCCCTTTCATAGACACTATTGGTATGTGACTGTCACCCTAGGCTCTTCTGTTCCTATGGGAGACCTGATCAGATTCCACTGCCCAGTTCATGGGGCTAGCATTCCTAGACTCTTAAGGGACCTAGAACTCCCAAGCCCTTTATCCACCTCACCCCCTATTATCACTCAGAGGTGAGTCTAAGCAGGCAGCTCCTCCTAGGGCAAGGGTCATGCCAAACAGGTGGACATTTGTCACGGACCTGGAATGTCGATTTCTGGTGACTCTCTGCTCATCCAGACCAGGATTAATATTTACAGAGACTACCTGTGGGATGGATAAAAAGAGCTAGAATGTTCTAAGATCCCTCCATCACTTGCGGGGTGGGGCAAGAAGGAACACATGGAGGGAAATATTTTCAAATGGTTTATTAGGAGCTTTTTGGACCCTGGGCAACCTCCTACTTCAGATCCCAACGCTCTGATGCTGCTCTAACCAGAGAACGGTGTTAATGGGTGCTCGACCACGAGGGAGCACAGAGAGGGTCATAGAGCACTTATCCCTACTCAGTGCCTTGGAATCGCTCCCTGAGCCTCAGGGACCCCGCGCGGATGATGCATTCCCCTTCCATTCCCAAGTCCTCTGATCCGAAGGAACAAGCAGCGGCCGCCAGGGTCTCTGGCACCAGAGTGAACGCCTCCGAATCCAGCGCTGGCCACAGTGGCCTCCGGCTCCCTGGCTCGTGCCGGCGAGGCCCGCTTTAGGCGCCAGCTCTCGGGACAGCCCCACCGCCTCCGTGCTCCCCAAAGCCGCAGAGTGCCAGCAGGTGCGCGGCGGGGACGCGCCACGGAGCGCCCTCCCCGCCAGGAGCCGGCGGCCGGCCGGGAACCGCCGGGCGGGAGGCGGCGGCTCTGAGTCGGCCCGCACCCGCGCGCACGCCGCGTTCCGGCCAGCCAAAGTGGCCGAGCCCGCGCCGGGAGTAGCACGCGGCAGCCGAGCCCCCGGGCCCGGGGCCGGGACCCCAGTCAGGCGGGCGCAGTAGCAACGGCCGCGGCAGGGGCGCGCGCTCGGGGAGAGGGCGGAGGGCGCCGGCGATTCGGAGCGCCCGGCCCCAGGCGCCGCTTACCCAGCTCGGCGACGTCGCTCTGTCCTTCCGCTCCCGGCCGGTCCGCCTCGGCCGCCGGCTGCCTGGGCGGCGCGCTGCCCCTCTCGTTGCCCGCAGCTCGCAATCACGGGGACGACCAAATCCACATGGAGTCCAAATTCATTAAAATCCACGTCCAGCCGCCAGCCACTTATCTGTATTCCTGAAGTGGCCCCTCGGTCTCCGGTCCGCGCGCCCCTCAGTTCCCCGTCGCCCCGCAGCAGCCCCGCCGCGCGCTGTCGCCGGCTCGCGGGGGGAACCCGGAGGCGCCGAGGGGGCGTGTGGGGGTGGCTGGCGGTGTCTCTCCTGGGGAAGCAGCAGAGCCCCGGCTGTCTTAGGATTTTTCCAGCGCGACTTTCCGGGCTCCTCTGACATCAGCAAGCCCGGCGCTTCCTTCCCTTCTTGCTCCCCGGTTCGGTCACAGTCCCATTTCCTCCGGGAACCTGGCTTTCTAGATCTATTTCGGGGCTGGCTCGGCTCGCTCCTGCGCCCGCGCTCCCCACTGCTCCCCAGCTCGCGGGGTCTGTCTCCCGATCGCTCGCCCTCCGGGTTGATAAATTCCCAGCAACTGCGCTGGGCCACCCTCCCGCTCCAGTCTGGCGCGGACGCCGCTGCGCCCGGCAGCTCCGGCTCCGGCGGTGGTGGTGGCGGCGGCGGCGGCGGCGGCAGAGTCCTCAGCGCCGGCCTCCCTATATTACCATGCAGCTCATTATCATAGAGGCCGCGCGCGTTAACCCCCTCCCTGCCGGCCGCGCCCGCCGGGCCCGGGCCGCGCCCGCCGCTGGCACCGCCGCGCCCGCCAGCCCCCGGCCCCCGCCCGCCCGGACTGCCTCCTCCGCGAGCTGTCAACAAAGGAGAATCAGGTTTGGCATCGGGAGGCCTCCGGGCTGCCCGCCCTGAGCCCAGCTCAGCCCGGACCCACCGGCCACCTTAAGTGGCCGAGGGGGCAACGAAAATCTGCCAGGGCCTGGGGATTCGGGTGGAGGCCTTGTGAGCTCAGCTGGCGTAGCCCGCTGTGCGAAGAGCTCAGAACGCCAGCAGAGTGGGTAAGGGCAGTGGGGATGTGCTCCCCCCCCCCCCCCCCCCCCCCCCCTTGCATCACCTGTCACCGCGCCCATCCTGCACACCTCCATCTTCATCTTTAATTTGAGTGAGGGGTGAGTGGGGAGGAATGGACTTTGGCAGATGCGGCAAGAACGGGGCCTCAGAATCGGTGGGAGCAAATTTCCTCTGCTCGTGAATTTCAAAAAGCCAACAAGCTGTCAAATGAGGTTTGAAGTTGTTATTATTTTTCTAATGCAAAGGTGAGCTTTGCTCTGAAGTTCAAGCTTCCAGCTCTATTAGGGATCCTGGGCACCTGGCAAGCGTGGGGAGACCCGAGGGGCGCTTTCTATATTCAGGCCCAGGGAGCTTGCCTGGCAGGGCAATCAGAGGTGGAGGTAAAATAACTTATTTTAATAACCTAAGGTGAGAGGTTTCTGGATTCCGGATGGCAATGCCTCGGTTGCTTTCACGACCATTGATTCCGTGCCACAGAGTCTCAGTATGTCCGCAGTGCCTGGACGCGGCTTTCCGAAAGAGGCTTGCAAGCTAGACCCCAGTGAGTTCGCAGGATCTGCGTAGTCCCTGCTCGCGGTTAAAGCACGGGCGAGTTTACTCAACATGTTCCAAGTATTCCGATAAGCTCCATCTACTGCCCTCTGGTGGCCATGGTCCTCAGTGGTATAAACAGGAACAAAAAATCACTCTGGGGAGCCCTGGAGGGAGTCCATGAAATTCTTTGAGCAGGAGCTTAAGAAAAGGGGTGGTGGTAGTTAGAAATTTAGACTCACCGGTGGTCTTGCACAATCGTCCATTCAACACAGTGTATAATATGTGTGTAGGAAAATCTAGGCTTTCCTTCATCTACAGAAATGAGCTAATTCTTCAGAAGTTCTTTCATCATTATAATCAGCTGAACTTTGTCTCCCTGTGACTTTCACTGGTTATTCCTGGTGATGTCCTGTGGAGCCACATAGAATCTATCTAAGCTGTTTCCTTGATCCATACCTGCTTTTTCCTTTGAACTACTTTAGCATTTATTGTTGGCACCCCTCCAGGCAATTATCATAAGTTACCCCATATTATTATTTATTTCTCTTTATAAGTAGGTCTTGTCTCCCCAACCAGACAGTCTCGTCTACCCTCTTAAGATTTTATTTATTTATTAGTTAGAGAGAGAGAGAGAGCACGAGCACAGGCAGACCTAGAGGCAGGCAGAGGCAGAGGGAGGAGCAGGCTCCCTGCCGAGCAAGGAGCCCGATGTGGGACTCATCCCAGGACGCTGGGATTATGACCTGAGCCGAAGGCAGCCGCTTAACCAACTGAGCCACCCAGGCGTCCCTCGTCTACCCTCTTATCTGAGTAGCCTGCATATAAACCACAATTTATTAAAGAATATGATTTGAAGAAGATGCTAGAAGATTTTAGAACAACATTTCTCCCATTTGATAGATACGTGGATCATCAGTCTGGCCAACTACACCCAAGACGGCCAGTGGTAGGGCTGAAAATATTCAGTTGATAAAGCTTGAGGCTGAACATTAGGACTTTCTGGTTCTAAATCAAATGCTGTGGGACCCTGGAAGGGGGTCACATCTCTTCCCCCTGCCTTAATTTAATCACATCTTGGAGAGATTATAATACAATTTAAGTAATTGTCTCATAACACCTCCCCCACCTATAGTCCAGAAATAAACCCTAGAATGAGGGGCAAGACAGGATAAAATGAAACAGACCCCTCCACTCACCCCATCCTTCATCCTTCGTCTCCTCCATGCTTCCCAAATGCAAGGAGGAAAAGAGAGAGCAAGGGAGAGAGAAGACACGTGGAAGAACACATTGTAGGCAGCATAACACAATATCACCAAGTTTCCACATTGTCACCGAACATGGTCTAAGATCTGAGACCTGTGAGGTTATGGGAGTCAGAATAACCACGAGGAGGACACTAATCCAGTCTACTGAGCCATATCCTGGCTGAAGCATGCTTAACATTTCTGGGCCTCAGTATGTCTGTCTATAAGATGGGAATTTCTACCTTCAGTCTTCACATAGTTGATGGAATTAAAATTGATCTATGTAAAACCAGTGGAAGAATTAATAGCATTGTTAAAATGGAAAGATTTGTTCATATTTTTAGTCCCAATAGGCTAGAATAAATATGGATCTTATTAGTTAAGTACATAATTATAACGATATTTCTTGGGAATAAAAAAAGAACAACTCAAGTTCTTGGTTTGTATTTAAATGTAACATCCTGTGAAATAATGACAATATACACAAGCTTTGGGTCTTTCAAGGTGCTCTGCTAAGCGCATCCCTTTGATCACTGGGTATTCATTCATTCATTCATTCATTCCACAAATAATATTTATTGACAATAAGTTTGTGAGATTTCTTTTTTAATGGAATTGTATACCTCATTATCTCTTCACATACTTTTTAAAGAAATTATGCTAATAATCGTGCTAGTAGGCTCCATACCCTTGGATCTGTCTATGTCTTCGTGGAACTCAAGTTTCCTGGTGTCTCTCTGGCCTTTGATGTCTTCTTCCTCATCCTGTCCAGCTGGTGTCAAACCCGTCACCCCTGGGGACTCACGGAGACTCTGCCAGTGCCTTGAAGTTCATCCTCATTTCCACAAGGACAGACGGTCCCAGCCCAGCACAGTTCTGGGCAAGTAGTGGGTATTTAATAAATACTTACCAAATGAATGAATAGATGTCTGGATGGCTGGTCATCTGTTTGTCTTATGCCGAATTCCCATCTTTGGAAAATCCTAATAAGTTCAACAGGCTTCTCCTTCACCCCAACCTGCCCACCTTGGCCAGTGGCGGTGCTCCTGAAGCTTCACCCCTGCAAAGTCATCTGTGGCTCCTGCACTCTGTTATCCCACACCACACCTCCCAACCCCCACTGCCTGTTCTTTGCTTGTCACTGGACGGGTGACTTGGGGAAAAAGATCAGACAAGTGGAAGAGGATGAGGCAATAGCATTCTAGAAATGGGGCTGGATACTTACTCTAGAAATGAGTAAGTATTTCTCCTGCAGAGGGCAAGTGTGGTTGAGCAGGGCTTCTCAGGCTCTGGAAAGCAAGCCTCAGACTTTGGGGAGACGAGGCCCAAAAGGGCAACCAGCTGGTCCCCAGAGGGAGTCCTTTCTCTGCCACTGCAGCAGCTCCAACCCTGCAAATAGACGCCAGCGCAGTAGCCCCTCGGATCCTGGGAGGTATTTTTGGTGCTGGAAGCCAGCCATACTTTGGCAGGCTTTCAGCATGAAGTCTGCTCCCTTTCAGAGGTGGTGGGGGGTGGGGGTAGGTGGCAAGCCATCCGCATTTTGCATGGGAACACTGCCTGTGAGTGTGTGTGTGCATATATTTAGGGTGCCTGGAGTGGGAAGGGGGCTGGGCCTGGGAGGCAGCGTGACCTGACCGCTGGGGACAGAGGTCAGGGCTCCTGCTTGCCAGTGTCAACAGGGGACATTTGGGGGAGTACATACATGGCCTATAACCAGGCTTGCATTTAGCTCCCAAAGCTGCCGCCAACTCCAGCAGTCTCTGCTCCAAATGCATGTCATCTTCCAGTCACCCTTACCCTGAGCCTTCAAGGCAGGGACACGTTCCCCTCGTGGGTAGGCCCCTCTGTCTCCCATGCTGTACTTCACCTTCACGCAGTGAATACTGGTCACAGGTTCCTCTACCCGCCGCATTGTTAGGAACAAAGGGATGGGTCCGAGGGGCCAAACTGGAGTAAGTGAGCCGAGTCCCACGCATGGAGGAGAGGCTGCTGGGATGCCAGACTGGTGAACCGCACACCAGGCCGTGGGGACACGGGCCCAGGACACAGCCACGGGGCCCCTGCTCCGGGATTCTCAGAACCATTCATAAAGATGTCACCCCCCTTTTGCATCCCCTCTCATCTCTTCACAAATCCTGCTTTCCCGTGTAGGTACTTTAAACAGTAGCGAGCCTGTTAAGGCTCCAGATCAAACAAGGCAGGATTTCACTCCTTTCTTGCTAAACCTCCTGCAAGCTGCAAGCGGCGCTTACGTCCCTGTCCATCCCCTAAAGGTCGCCTTCTTTCCTGGAAGCCCCCTCCCCTCCCCCATCCATCTAGTATGCTCCTCTGGGAGGACATTATTCTCTGTGAGGCCCAACCAACTGCAGCCTAAACCTACCTGGACAATGCCCTGGAACAATCCACAGGAATCCGAACATGCAAGGTAAGGGGTCAGGCCTGGAGTTCGGACTGCTGGGCTGCGGGGACGGAAGGTGAAGTCCTCTGCTCACGATTTCGGCTGCTGCTCTGTGCCTACATTGGAGTGTGTGAAAGGGCCCTCCTTCCTTATTTGTTTCTCAGAGATTAAAAAAAAAAGGCACTATTTATTTGGTCCTGTAATCCTGGGCTAAGCTGCTCTGTGCCTCAATTTCCCCATCACTGAAGTGGAAATGATATCCCTTTCCTTGCATATTCTGCTTCACGAGAATCAAATAAGATACTGGCTGTGACTCGGAGAGAATTATGCAAGCATATGGGGAGGTTGCCTTAAAATCTAGAAGCTCCTTCCAGAGCCAAACTTACTTCTCCACTGTGGTTAACTACAGTTCATTCTCTTGTTCAGTTTTCCAGAGAAACTAGCTGGGCTTAGAAATATCCTTTGGCTTATTGGGGTGCCTGGGTGGCTCAATCAGTTAAGCACCCAGCTCCTGGTCTTGGCTCAGGTTATGATCTCAGGGTTGTGAGATTGAGCTCTGTGTCAGGCTGTGTGCCCCGTGTGGAGTTGGCTTGGGATTCTCCCTCTTCCCCTGCCCCCGCTTGTGTCCTCTCATTCTCAAATAAATAAATAAATCTTACAGAAAGAGAAGGAAATAGACTTCTGCTTCTGAGGTGGCTGCGTTGTCTCCCTATTACTCCGGGTCTCTTTCCCTACCATGCCTCCGCTGGAAAGTGCTACAGAGCAAGAGAGATCCTGCCTCTTACCTTCCCCTTCGGAATCATAAAGCACATGCACATTGGAGCAAGCGGCCCACGTCCTCCCACACCTGCCAGGCAGGCAGAGTGGCAAAGGCACCTCAGTGAACCCTCCTTACTTGTCTAGGACTGAGAATGGCATGGACCCTCCCTGCCTGAGGTATATCATGAAGGCGCACTTTCGAGGTCCTTCCTGGCTCAGTAGCCCTCACTTGCCAGGAAGCCCCACATTAAGCTCTCTGGCTCCGATGGCCCAGGTTGGGTCGGGGGACACTTTCTCTCCAAGCTTCAGCTGGAACTGGGCTTCCAGGCTTTGTGAGGATTCTGTCTGATGGTGGGCACACCCAGGGCTGCGGGGGTAAGACTGGAAGGAGGCAGCACAGTTCCTTCCTTTGGGGTCAGAAACGCTTAGAACCAATAGGAAGCGATCATTTTGTCCAGGTTTCTTTCTTGAGGCAAAATGATACCTTCAGTTGCTTAAAATTATCCGAAGAGAATGACCCCATCTCAGCCATAGCGCTTAGCAGAAGACCAGTATGATACGTGATCCTCGCCAATCTCATCTTGTGGGGTGAGTACCATCACCCCATTTTACAGACGCAGAAACTCGGCCAGAGAGTCAAGTCATTGGTCCCAAGACCACCCAGGTATGGTCAGAACTGGAACCAAGGTTGATCTGACATCCATTTTCTCCAGTCTCGTTGTCTTCCGAGAAGGCAAAAGTGATGAGACTGTGGGAATCTGTACTTCAGATGCTGGGAAATGGGAGGCTCCGGGCTTCATCCCTCTTAGCTCCCCACTGGCCCCCTGGAGCCCCTGCAGCAGGGTGGGGTGGGGCTCCTGCAGGTTCATCCTGAGTCAGGGAAAGCTTCAGCCCTACTTAGGGTCATGAGTGTCATCTTTTCTTACAAAGGAGAGCATGTTGTAGTTGTTATCGTGATTATTATAAACAATCATACTAATGAGCTCAATTCTTCCCCATTTTGCAGGGCGTGTGTTTAACAATGAAAGCTGGCCCGGAGGAAAGAAGTTGCCAGCACAGGCACCTCTCTACTAGCTCCTGTCGCCTCTGCCCTGTACCACCGCCACATAGGTGGCCATGGCCGCTTTTCAAAATAATGGGATAATTGGGTGCAATGCGTGTGACCCCCACTCCTTCCAGAGAGCCTTCCAGTCCGTCTTTGTGGGAACCCACAGGGAGCAGGGTGAGCAAAACACTGGTGTCTGCCTTTGCCTTGATTGCATTTGTGCCCTACAAACCCCAACAGAATTGAACTTACATCTCCTCCTAATTAGGGGAGAAAGAAAGACAAGAACGATAGCAGAAGAATTTCTTCTTGCCTCTAACTGCAAGCTCTTCTGGGACAGAACATTACACTCTCCCTCTGTCTTCCCCCAGCCTCTGACTTCTCTTTCCTGACTGACACGTAGAGTACCTAATACAGAGCCCAGACCCTCTCAGGGACTGGAGCTGCTACATGGTGGGAAGGACACGGAGGGTCTGGTTGAAAAGCTAGACACAGCCTTGGGGCCTGTTTCTGTTTGCGATAAGGTAGAGGAGAGCAGCCACTGGGGGCAGTTTGGAAGGCCTCAAGCCAGACCTGTTGGGGCTAGTTCAGAGCCCTACAGGAGTAGGGGTAGGTGGGACCTCACCCGGGTCTGGCAGGGGGTCAAGTCCATTGCCCATGCAAAAACAAAGAAACACATTGCTTAAGTAAATCAAATACCCAGCCATCCCATGCAGACCCCAGTGCCTGCCTCAATGCTGTAAATCTGGAACAGCGTGGGAATGGAAAAGGTCTGAGAAGAAATAATCCAGTAATGGCACGAGCCCTTGGCCAGCAGGAAGCCACTGCATTATCACCGGCATCACAAAACGGTTAATAGGCACTGGAATAAAACTCTTTAGCCTTGCTTTCTGTCTCCGGAGTTTTGAATTCCTGGAAAGAAAGATCCACGCTTTTCCCTCAGTGTCAGTTTGTGAAATAGTCTCTTCCCAGATGTCCCAAGTAGAGTATGACGTGGGAAGGAGAGGACAAGAATCGTTCTCTGAGTCCATCTTTCTCTTCTGACATTCCTCCTTTTTCCCCCTGGGGTCAGAGCACCATTTTTGTTTTCTAGAATGGCTTCTGTTTATTCAAAATCACAGTGTGAATGAAAAAACTGTGATTTCCATCAAAAAGCAGAGAGTGGGGCCCACTGTCTTGGGAATTAGGAGACCTGGGTTCTGAGCCTGCTTCTGCTCTCCCCGGCCTTGCACGAGTCCCCTCCCTCGTTGGCCCCGGTTCCCCCATCTGTAAGAAGCAAGAATGAGGCTCCATGCTCTCCTCTCCTACTGCCTCACTACTATCACTCCACCTGTCTCCTCAGAGGATGAAGGAAGGGCAGAGGGTACGAGAAAGCCTTCTTGTAGTGGCGAAGAAAGCCCAGTGCCTAAAAAATCAGCGAGGAGTGCAATACAGGGACAGAGCTGAGAAATAGGGTTTTGCCTTTGAGTTGTCTCGAGTGGGATGATTACTCTCTCTGCCTGCCTTTGATAAACTCTTCTGTTCAGGGCTCTGGTGTTATGAATCTTCCTGAGTCACGGGTGACTCCAGCCCCTTCGATCCATTCAGCTGACGATATTTCCTGATGTTTCAAAGTCTTGAGAGCATGGGATGATGGGGTATCGTATATTCATTCACCTTCTCTCTCCTTCCCCCACCGGCCTGGAGTCTCAGCCTCTTGTTTTTCTCGTGGAATTCCCATTTTGCGTGGTTCTTTAAGGTCCCTGACGGCTGTAGGGTGAATCCCAGCCCAGGCTATTGCCCCCCCGGGGTGAGGAAGCCCCAGGTCCTGGCCTCCTGGAGAAGGTGAGCCAGTAGAAAGCCTTCCTTGGTCTCTCGAGGACATCACCCACCCCCCCTGGTGGAACGACGGGGAACTTTCCTGGCTTCCACAGAGCTGGGCAGCCTGGCAGCCACACCTCTTTCCTGCGCAGTTTCAGTGTGGCTAATAATTATTAGCCTGTATTAATCACGACAATGGAAGAATTGCAGGCCGTTATTTTGGAAATGATGGGCTCCAGTCAATGACTACTTGTGACAGCAAATGGGAAACATCAGCTCCAGGGAGCCCCCATGTAAATGGGGGGGGGG
>RCUC01118964.1:0-21234 GCA_003697995.1 Taxidea taxus jeffersonii
AAAAAAAAAAAAAAAAAAGGCTGGCAGCGCTTGGCGCCATTTCTTAAATGGAGTTTAATATTTGCCAAAGATGTACTCTCCTTTTCCAGCTCTTTCCAAGATCTTTCAAGAGATGAACTAAAGTAAAGGTCTCATGGGTGAGTGATATTTTACAGCTCAAATTACATTAAAAGCCAGAAATATTTTGAGTCCAATATCCTTTACTTCTTGATACAACAAGATATAAGATGTTTGATATGTTTAAACTCTCCCCTTAGAGCCAGAAGCTTTGAGTTAATCACTTAAAGCAGTGTGAAAGTTATTCAATCAGTTTAAGAAGATTCAAGTTCAAATTGGGGGATTAATTCTAGTGGTTAGGATATGAAAGATATGATAGTTAAGGTAAGAAATGAGGGCAAGGGTCTCCAGAGCTTGTATGGAAAGAATTTCAGCTTCAATTATTTGATTAAACCATTCCTGAGAACCATAGAAAACCACAACCTCAGTCATGAGAGCTGACTTGTAGGGAAAACCTTGCTGATGCTCTCAGGACAGAGACATCAGTGCAAAATACTGTTTATCATGGTTTGCCTTAATACAATTGATATCTATATAATCAAAGAACCCATAATAACAGACTATTATTTTAAAACATTCACGACTTTCATCAAAAAGCTGACAATGAGCACAACTCACTGAAGTGGCGCTTCCCTGGGAAGGTTTCTGGCAATGACATCACAACTGAAAACATTTTGAAAGATACCAGGCTGCATAGACTGTGCATATTAAAAATACTACGATCTCAATAACCCGATGGAAGCTAAAACTGATTTTTTTTTACCCATCCTTGGTTTTAATGTTCTTCTTGTCTGCTTAATGGCAGCTCAGAGAACTTTCCACACTTTTAAATCATCTTCACTTATTACCATCAAAGCTGTATCTTTACTGTTTCAGCTCAATGAAGTTTTCCCAGGCGCAGTTTAAGCTGGAATAGCTACCCCAGATTCCAGACATGCAGGCTTTTCCAAAAATCTAAAACCGCCCCTGACGTGGCCAAAGCTCACAGACTCTCACCCACTCTCCCCAGTGTCACCCTCCTGGAATCCAGCAATCCTCCTGGTCCCTTCACAAAAGGAGGGCTAAGTCTTTATTTGTGCTCTTCTCTAGAGGAGGTCAGGCAATGGGGAAGAACAGGGGGTTGTTGTCACTGGGATATATCTGATCTTCCTGGGACTGATCATGCCGGAGAACAACCACTCATTCACAGGCTGGAAAGCCCCAGCTCTCAAAACACACTGGCTGGTGCTGTTAGAAGATGCTAGAGAGTTCCCGTCCTGAAACTTGCATCCACTTGGTCCCCAGAAACAGAGAATACATTAAGGGCACCTTAGTGTGCACTGCATATCTCTTCCCTTCTGGGGAAGAGGGGGTTAGAAGCTTTGCAGAAAAAAAAAAAGCTTACACATAAAGTCTTCTTGATCTTACTTGTGCTCACCCATAAGTCTAGCAAGTAAAAGGAAAGTCACTTAAAGGAATGTCATCCTGCCTGGAAATTTAACCCATTCACCTCCACATTCAGAATACTTAACCCCCTCTGTTTGCCTGTCTTCAGCTCTGTTCCTACACTAATGAGACCAGAAAACAGGAAACAGGGATTTGCCTACCCAGTGTGAAGCTTTTGGGGGTTTTTGAGAGGACTCTGATGGTATCATGGTCTCCCTTCTCCATAGGTGATATTAACTCCTAGGGGAGGCGGGCGGGGAAGACTTTAGTTTGCAGCTTCTCTCAAGTCCAGAAACCTCATTTCCCCAAATTCTCCATCAGAACACCCAGCCTGCTTTAACCCTTTCCATCTTTCACCCCTTGCCCTCAGTCCCCATCTACTCACACTGCTGTTGTGGCCAGACCAGTGGACCATGGCTTGGTTGTGTGCGGAGTCGCCTGTCAGCGCGAACGTGGTGCTGGTCAGTCTTAGCTCATCCATCCGGAAGCGAGTGGCTTTGTCCGGGTCCCGCTCCAAAGTCCCAGGTTCCTGCTGCCCTCCATCCCTTAGCACTCCCCGGGGGCTTCGACTCGCGCCCTCTCCGCCTTCTGCCTTGCCGGGATCCGCTTCACTCCGCCTCCGCCGGCCGGAGCGTGGGGCGACCGCCACGGACGCCCCGGTGCCGGGGGCCCGCTCCAGGGACAGCGCTCGGTCTCCGGGGGCCACTGCGAACAGGGGGCGCCCAAGGAGGGGCAGGGGCGTGGCAGCAGCTCTGCCTCGCGGCCCCTGGCGAAGGAAGCCCCCTGGGGTCGGAGCCCAGCGTGGGGCCGAGCCGGGGGGCAGCTGGGGGCAGCACGAGCCGCCGCCGCAGGCGCCCGGGACGCAGAGGACCAAGAGCCCCGCGCCGGCGAGGAGCGCGCTCAGCCGGGCTGGGGAGCCGCCGCCGGCGCCAACTTTTCCCATCGCGGGAGCCGAGAGCAGCGAGCTGAGAAGGGGCCGGAGCGGAGGCGGCGGCGCGGGGCTCTCCGCCGGCCGGCTGCGGGGGGCAGGCGCTCAGGACCCCAACTCCATCCAAGTTGGGCCGCGGAGGGGGCGGGCGGAGGCGGCGCGGGGCAGGTGGCGGCCGCTCGCCCAGGCTGGGCTGGTGCCGAGCGCGGCTTCGGACCGAGCGAGCCGCCGCCACGCGGGGGTGGAGCTGAACTGAAGTCACGGGCGGAGCGGGCGCTGGCGCGCTGGCGGGCGACGCTGGAGGGAGGGCGGGAGCTGCCGGGGCTCCGGGCGCCGCGTCCCGCTGCCGAGCTGCGCCGCGCGGGTGGCTGCAGGGACTGGATGCGTCGCCGACCCTCCCCTGGGGCTCGCGGGCGCTGCCGCCGCCCGCTCTGCGCCCCCGCGGCCGCGGTCTCGGCTCTCCGCGCGGCGCCCGCACGCCCCTCCCGTGGGGGCGGCCAGCCGGAGCTCGCCCGGCGCTCGCTGTGTTGGGGACTTCCTATTCCTGTTTTATTGTTTCTGTCAGTCTGCCGCCGTTTCCTCCCCCCACCCCGCCCCCTCCCCGTCTCTTGCAGTTTAGATGGTAAGGTTGGGTGGGCGCCTGGTCTTTCCCTCCCGAGTCTCCGCGAGTTGGCGTCTGGACCTTAGCTTAAGGGAGCCTGCGTGTCCCAGCTTGGGGGAGATCCCAGGAAGGCAACAGCAGAGAATGATGTAATTAAATGTGTGTGTGCGTGTGTGCGAGAGAGAGATTTCGGGGATTTTTCATCTATTATAACGCTTAGATTCCTTTCCGGACCTCCTAAAGCGCTCACTGTATTTGAATTCAGTCTTCCTGCATTTTGTGGGCATCTATCTTGGCTTCCCTAAGAGACCACATGCTCACTGAGGACGGGAATTGTGAGCAACTTGGAAGAAGTGGCCAGTTTATTTTGTTTCGCCATTTTTATCCTCTGCTTGACACAGTGTCCTAGGCGGCAAGAAATCCGCCGGTCATTAATTGAATAAATACGTATTGTGAGTCTTTGTGTATGCAAATAGATGCAGGGAAAAAGGCATGGTGCTATATGGATCCTGTGTCCTTCGTGCCTAGCGCAGAGCTACCAGCACAGACCTGAAGATTCTAATCAGCAAACTTCAAGTCGGTGCGGAATGCTCTGCCACTAGTTTGCTATGGGCCCTGACAAAGTGGCAATCTCTCCGCTTCCTACACTTTAAAATTAAGCGGTTGCATTAGATGACCTTTAAAATTCCTTCTACTCCTAAAATTCTATAATTGTATGATTATAATGTCTGCCCAGCCCAGCTCCCCTGCTACTGTTCAAAAGTTCAGATGAAGATTTATAGTAGGTGAACAGGCTTTGAAAATTACAAAGAATTCCTCAAAATCCAAGCCTTTTTCAAATGGAAGGTTTGCTTCTAAGGGTTGAAATACCTTCAGATTTTTTTTGTAGTCTTCGTGTGCCTAATAACACTTCCTTATCACATGGTAGCTATTAAATTATTCAATGCATATTTACGGATTAAACAAATGAATACCCACAAAATAATACAATCTTCAGCTTTTAATTACTTTTTTTTCATTTTTATACTTGCAAATTAACCTCACTGAAAAATTTAAATTATGAGTTTGTGATAGGACTAACTTAAAAGTAGCGGTGCTAATTATTCTTCAGTTAATATACCCTTTTTGATATTGTTCAAGAGGAATTTCTCTTATATCAATCCAATCCAGAGCTTTGTTATATGAGCAATAATTTAAGTTCTTGTTCTTATGACCAGTCCCAGAAATATGCAAATGCAAAGGGGGCAGACTTCTTAGCCTTTAAATGTGAGTACTTAAAGAGTGACCTGTTCGTCTTTAAGGGAGATACAGACTGTTCTTCTGAAAGCACCTCAACTACCCAAGCCTGGATCCTCCTAAAAAAGGAACATTGGCAGGCTTCTAGGTGGAGAGGAGAGCCAGAGGTCCTCCCTCCTCCCAAAACTACAAATGCTCTTCCTTAAAACTCAGGGCAGCTGTTTTCCTCTTCTGAGAAAGGTTTTCAGAGCTTTGGGAAGTTGTTTGGTTAAAGCCTTCTTTCTATGCCCTGCTAACGTCCTCTCCAGTGTGGATGAGTGTGTGAGATTTCCTCCAATTGAGGAAAAACCAGATTAAAGAGTCAGAACCTGAATAAATCCCCATCTTAATATAGGAGTAGGAAATGCAAAATGGAAAAAAAAAAAGAGAAATTAGTGAATTCAATTTTTCTGGTCTTAGTCTATTATTGCTCTATCAAAATTTAGATGGTTTTGATTTCAAAATGAAGTTCCACCTTAAGAATTGGTAGAAAGAGAGCTGATTTTTCCTTCCCAAATCTACAACTCCCGTCTTTTAAAACAAACCCAATACAAGAATCCCTTTATTTTATTTTTTAAAAGATTTTATTTATTTATTTGACAGAAATCACAAGTAGGCAGAAAGGCAGGCAGAGAGAGGAGGAAGCAGGCTCCCCGATGAGCAGAGAGCCAGATGTGGGGCTCTGGGGCTCAATCCCAGGACCCTGGGATCACGACCCCAGCAAAAGGCAGAGGCTTTAACCCACTGAGCCACCCAGGCACCCCCAATAATCCCTTTAAAATGAAATCATTTGCAATCCATTTGCTGAGAATTCATAGAGGGCAGGAGCTTTTTTAAATGCCTGATTCTAATTATTCATTTGAGAAAAAAAGTTTACACAGATATGGGTGAAATTGGCTCCAAGATTTTTTTTAATATAAATTCATTTTATTTCTTGTGTCTTTGATCCTTTGTCAACAAGCAGAAAAGTACCAGTAATTCCCTAAACCATTTTTTTTTCTGGAAGACTTCAAGAAATGGGCTAATTATGGGGGGAAGGGAGCTAGCCTCTTTCAGGGTATTTCTAACCCAACAACTCACTAAGCAACCCAACAGATTTTACTGATGTACTGTATTAAGAATGGGTTATTAGGAAAATCATTGCTATCAAATGCTGGTAGAAAGCATAGATCTGTAATTCCAATAAGGAGTCTTTTCATTGAAAAGAAAAATATGCCACCACCTAGTCTGTGGTCATCATTTCTCACCTGGACTGACACAACAGCCTCCGAATTGCTTTCCCCATTCCACAGCAGCTCTGCTCCATCTTATCTCTGCAGTAGTCATCTCTGAATTGGGGTGCACGTACCCAGATAGTATCACAAGATAATTCATTGTGGGCAGGAAGAAAACAGCCTTGTTAATATTTAATTATCTATTAACGTATAGGTTGATTAACAATTAACATATAAATGTATGTTTCTCTTTAAACACAGAGAGACAGAAAAAGAATATGAACAATTTGGGCTTGTATTAATTGGTGTTCCTTGATCAAAAAAATTCAGATGACTTGCACTGCAAAGCAGCAAGTGGTCTTTAAAATGAGTAAAAAAAAACTATTCCTTGTCACTATTTAAAACTCTTCACTGACTTAACCTTTGCAAACAGAATAAAATCCCCCTGGGATCCTTGCATGGCCAAAGAGAGCTGCAAGAGGTGAGGGCTGCCTGTCTCTCAACCACATTTGGCAGCTCTCTCCCCCCCTCACACATATGCTCCAGCCATTCTGGGCATCCCTTCCTCCCATGCGCCAAATTTTTTTCAACTCATTCAGTTTCGCATATGCTGCCTGGAATTCCCATGACCACGGCTACTTCACATGGCTGACTCCTCATTTGACATCTTCACTTTAAATGTACTTCCTTGGAGAGGCTTTCTCAGACTCCCTACCCAACAAGAAATTCCTTTCACATTTTCTGTGTCAGTTTCCTATTTGTTTCTTCTTAGCATATATGGTTGTCTTCAATTATTTCATTTGAGTGTTTTTTGCAAAAACTCTCCAGAAGGCTACAAGTAGGTATGGAACACATCTCTCGCTTATTCATCTGTTCTTTCCCCAGTGCCTCCTTCAGTGCCTGGCTCATGGGGAGACCTCAATGAATAATGTTGGGCTGGCTGAACCACAGAGGTATAGCGGCTTCGTCTGCCCAATGTCCAGTATTGACCTTGTCAATCAGATGTGTATCTGTGCCAGAAAACATGCTAAGGATTTTACATGTAACCACTCATTAATTAATTAGTTAATTAATCAATTAAAGCAAAACTCAGCTAAGCGCGATCATTGTTCCTACCTCACAGATCTCTTTACACAACAACGCAGTCATACAGCAATTTAGTAAAGAGGAGGGCTTCAAGGTAGGCATCTTACTCCTAATATGTTCTTGACTTGATGCAATACTCCTTTTTCTCCAAATTCAACTAATAACAGATAATGTTTATTGGTGATTTATTTTGTATCGGTAACTACAATCAGCACTTTGAATAATTTCTAGTAATGTTGAACAAACAGTTCTGAAAACAAGTTGTTTAGATTGAAGGTAAAATGTGTATTCTCCAATTTATATTTGCTTTTATTTGGTGGGGGTGGGGATTAACGTTAAGGATGGTAGTGCATTCACTACACACATGACCTTCCTGCACCAGTTATAGGAGCTGTCACATCGGTTCCGTGTCTTTCCCTTTCCCTAGGTTTCTCCATAGCTAGTGGATAACTTGGCTTCAGCTGCACTAAATCACATTATATGCTTCATCATTAGAACAATGTCTTTTAATAGCTCTCAAAATACTTGGCTCTCCTTGGATACCATTGAGACAAGGTGTCTTGCATTTCGGATCAATTACATGAGGAACCATAGAAAGAAAGTGAGGGAGGATAATATGCAGACTCTTCTCATCATCACCAGCTGAAGGGATGATGGGAAATTTGAACAACTGCCCTTTAAAATACTTTGGGTATCAACAAATACTGGCCTGGATCTGAATCCAGTAATTGTATCTCTTCTCATATGCCCAATTTAAGTGGCTTTAATGCACGGACTTAAACTCTCTTATCTCTAAAAATAGGTCTAAGATTATCTACTTGACGCATAGGGATGCTATAAAAGCTAATTCAACTTCATGTTCCTCTTGGAGATAACAATACAGCTTCATATTTACGTAACTCCTATCTCATCAGACCTCTGAAGAGTTTTTGGGTATTTTTCCCCTAGTTTAATAAATCTTGCAGCAGCTTCAAAAGGTAGGTAGGGGGCAGTTTTTGCCTGCATCATACAGAATAAAAAGAAATTTATCCAAGGTCATGGAGTTTGAGAAAAAACTTAGAACTGAATTTTGTTACACCTCACCTCTCTCATTTAGACCAAATCTGCACCAAATTTATATATACATGAATTAAAATTCTAAATTATTTTTGTTTAGCTACTATGCACAGCCTACACAATCATTTCAGGTTTCAAAAGCTGGTTTATATAATTAAACAGGAAGAGAGAAGCATGAAATAATATCACTGGCATTGTGTGAACTCATATATGCATATACATTTTTCCCATTTTAGTAGTCCTACTTAATGTGAAATAGATAAAATGTACACTATGACTAAGTTTATTTAGAGCAGTATTATTAGAATTTTAAAAATATACCTTTACCAGAAAGTCTTAGAACGTTTTTTAAAAATTATTGTAGTCTTAAAATTATCTAGAAACTATAAAAAGTAACTTCTATCATCTCTCTCCTGTCCTCCAATTGTCTGTTAGTCCAAAATAAAAAGGCTTTATCATAGTAAATCCCAAAACCAGCTTCATAACACTCTTTGATTCTAGTCTCCTTGAGAATCCAAATAGTAAGAAATGAACTTGGTTGGAGCTATATTTTGCTTCTTTTACTTTGGGAGTACTGGGTAGGGGAGTGAAGAGAGAGAAACAGAAAACTACTCCCCAAATCTTTAAGGGCCACTGAGATGAAAACCAAAAGCTTTCATATCACAAGAAGCCTTTGGCCTATTTTTGTCTTTTTTCCATAGAACTGATTCAAGGATGAATGAGGTTAACACTGAAGCCAAATTCAGTAGATTTCTAGGGCATAATATTTTAGGAGAATATAACTCCATAAAATGTACTGGAGCCATTGAAAAATAAGATCTTTGGGACTTCTCTCTCAGAGTATAAGGGTAGCTCGCAAAGAAAAGGAGCAAACAAATCAAAGAATAAGTAGCACATCAATGGGTAGACATTAACTACTTTGTACAGCTTCCCATTTCTCTACTTGATCTGGACAAAGAGAAGATGTAGTCCAGCCCCCATGAGTCCAGATATCCCCAACAGTATGTTAATCTCTGGTAGGAGCACAGAAAGGAAGGGAAGGGAAATGATCAAAGCCCAACGTTTATCTTGTCTACCAGCCTCTGCTGCTTGGGAGTAGTACAGTGCGGGGCTTACAGTCCTAAGTTTTGAAGTCAAAATCCCATGTTTCAATCCAGTCTATGCCACTCACTAGCTGTACAAGATCATTTGACTTTGTGAGTCTCTGTTGCCCAATCTGTAAAGTGGACGTTCCATCACGTTCTACAGGTAAGGCTGCTCGGTATGACATGGAGCAAATACACCAATCACACAGACTAAAGCATGCTAGCTGATATTAAAGTTATTTCACCATTCAAATATCACCTTCCGGGGCACCTGGGTGGCTCAGTGGGTTAAAGCCTCTGCTTTCGGCTCAGGTCATGATCCCAGGGTCCTGGGATGGAGCCCCGCATCCGGCTCTCTGCTCTGCGGAGAGCCTGCTCCCCCCCCCCCCGCCCCCGCCGCCCGCCGCCCGCCTCTCTGCCTACTTGTGATCTCTGTCTGTCAAATAAATAAATAAATAAAATCTTTAAATAAAAAAAATATATATCACCTTCCACCTGACGCTGCTCTCCAACATGCCTCCCCAGGTGGAAGACAAGAAGTTAAAATCCAGTCAAAAATTTAACTTGTGTCCTACTAGACATAAAACGGAATTTAAAGTTGAGAACAGGGGTTGAAACTCAGATGTTTGTTTGCTTGTTTGTTTTGTAATTAAATTAAAAGGGTGGAATGAACTACTGTCTTCCTACATCTTGTCAAACCTGTCGTTTATGTGAATCGTTGTACAAGGAGTCTGCCCTTGAGCTCCACAAACTCCTAGGAGGTAAGTAGTAGATTGAGTGGTAGTCTGAAATTTTGACCATGTATTTGAATTATTCTTTGCAATGTGGAAAATTAACTCAAGAAAGGGCAGGGGGAATCCCTTATTTAAGACATCATGGAATAAATACATACAATTTATCATGTAAAGATATTCTAGAGTCTGAAGAGTAAGCTTAGATCAACCCTTAGAAATGGACCCATGGTTGTTGGCCTTGAACAATGTTATTAGGAAGTGCTCCGCTAGCTACATTTATCTTCTTTTCAGTTACTGTTACCAGGTAATACACACACACATACACAGAGGCAGGGTTACATTGTGGGCAGAGGCTGGTCCATTTTCTCAAATCAGATGTGGTCCTAGCTGTGATACCCTGAAGAATTCCCCTTTAAGAAGGTGATTGGTTCACTTAATCTAATGCTATGTGGCTGCTGTCTAAATGCTGGATTTCTTCAGCAGTCCCACACCAGTGTATTTTATTCCATTTCTCCATCTCCTGGTGTAACTCCCTTATATTTCCAGGTTTTGATTCCCTTACCTACTTAGATTCACATTATTTACTTTTGTTTCCTTGATATCTGCTGACCATGGATTCAGCTCTGAATCGATAGTCTTCTGGTACCTACTAGTCACCTTTTTAATAATCTAACTCTTGGTCTCTGCCTACCATGGCCTATGCCATTACCTCTTAGACCTGAGCATTTATTTAGGGAATGTTTGGAATTTACTCATTGACTTTTAAGGGTTCTTATTATGGAAATTATCTTATAACATATATTTCAGTACTGTTGTTTTAGTACTAAATAGGTAACCCGTATCTATTTTTTATATATCTTTTGGCCTCCTTTATCTATTTTTTTAAAAGATTTAATTTATTTATTTGTTAGAGAGAGAGAGAGGGAGGGAGCACAAACGAGGGAGCAGCAGAGTGAGAAGCAGGCTCCCTGCTAAACAGGGAGACCAGTGTGAGACTCACTTCCAGGACCCTGGGATCACAATCTGAGCTGAAGGCAGATGCTTAACTGATTGAGCCACCCAGCCCCCACCTGCATCTACACTGACATTATATTTTTGTTATTATAATCATCTGTATCCATCCATCTTCTTCATCAGACTGCAAACTCCTATGGAGTAGGGGTCCTGTATGTCTTATATATTTAACTCCTAGCCTTATATTCAGCCCAATGCCAGTACACAGTGGACATTCAGTAAGTGTTTGTTGAATGAATAGATGAATGACAAGGCTGGCATTCTCCCACCTTTGATAGGCTTTTTTTTTTTTTTTTGGTAGCTTTTCTTAATATTTGTTCGATAATCATCACTAGGATGAATCACAGCCACCCACCGCAAATGTCACATAAAGCTAAATTTACACCCAAGACAAAAGTTGAATCAATAACTAAGCAATTAAAAAATCATTAACTGAAATGTTAATGCCTTCCAATCTATTGCTATTAGCTACAACTTGTTTGGAGGGAATCCTGCCCCAGAAAAATGACAGCACTTTTTAGCATTTGAAATATATTTTAATAAATAATTTTGAAGCTTAACCTACAACCACAAGAATGTCCAAATCTTTTTTTTTTTTATTTTTTTATTAACATACAATGTATTATTAGCCCCAGGGGTACAGGTCTGTGAATTGCCAGGCTTACACTTCACAGCACTCACCGAGAATGTCCAAATCTTAACTATATTGCTTAGTGATTTTGCTTTTACATATACACATGCATGTGCATGTGCACACACACACACACATACACACATATAGATAGACTTCTTTTCCAGAATCACAAAGGCTTCCTGAATGTTACCAGTCAATAACACCGATATGCATCCACTGTGACAAAGATATGCCTATTCTGACTTTCTGTCACCGAAAATTAATTTTGCTCTTCTTGAACATATTTAATAGGACCAAACAATAAATATTCTTGTATCTGGGTGTTATAATTCAATATTATGAGATTCATCATGCGTGTACTGTGTACTAGTGACTGGTCCATTCTATTGCCGTGTAGTATTCCAGCAGTATGAATATACAACCATTTATTTTTCATTCCATTAGTGGCAGATCCTTAAATACTTTCCCCTTTATGGCTATTATGAATACAATGGCTATGAGCATCACTGTTCATGTTCTTTGGTAGACATAAGCACTCACTCTCGAGGATACATTCTTGGGTCTAGAATCCAGAAGTCATAGGAAGGCATGTGTTTACTTGTACTATATAGTACCAACTTTTCAGAGTGTTTGTTCCAAATAGCAACATATGAGAGTTCCAGTAATTTTACATCCTCACCAACACCTAATTAAAAATTTATTTATTTATTTATTTTTGTGACTGGAACTAGAGTCAATTAGAGAAAGACAATTATCATATACTCTCTCGGATATGAAGAATATGAGACAGGGTGGGGGTTTGTGCGGGGAAGGGAGGGAAAAATGAAGCAAGATGGGACCAGGAAGGGAGACAAACCATAAGAGACTCTTAATCTCAGGAAACAAACTGAGGGCTGCTGGGGTGGGGGTGGGGGGAGGGATAGGGTGGCTGGGTTATGGACATTGGGGAGGATATGTGCTATGGTGAGTGCTTGTGTGAGATCCACAGATCTGTACCCTTGAAAAAAATAATACATTATATGTTAATAAAAAAGAAATTCATAAAAAATAAAAAATAATTTTTTTAGTCATGCTGGTGAAAGTTTAGATGTATCCCATAGTCATTGAATTTACATTTTCCTGAAGAATAATGATGCTGAGTATTTTTAAGGTATTTATGGAACATCTGAATATCCTATTTTCTAAAGTGCTTGTCTCAGGCTTTAGTCATTTAAAAAATATTAGGTGGTCAGTCTTTCTTATTGATTTGTAGAAGTTTTTATATAATCCTTTTCCTCATATGATTCATAGAGACAGTAGTGATAATTTATATATAATGTGCCAATCTGTGGTTTTCTTTTTCTATATTCTATTTTCTGATGAATAGAAATTCTTAATTTTTATGTAACACAATTCATCAACTACTTCAAAATTTTTCTTTATGGTAATGCTTTTTATTTTTAGTTTAAGAAATCTTTTCTTATACCATATCCATGGAGGTATTATCTCATTTTTTCTGTAAACTGTGTTGTTTTACTTACCAATTTATGTTTATAGTCCATCTGTAGTTAATTTCTATATATGGCATGAGGTATAAGGATGAACATTCATACTGTTTCATATGTCTACCAATTAACCCAATACCATTAATTAAAAAGACCATTCTTTTCCCACTATACTACTGTAACATAATTACTATAAATCAGGTAACTGTATGTGTGTGTGTGTCTGTTTAATCAGTTTGTTGAATTCTGTGCTAATAAAACACTTATTAATTACTGTAACTTTGTAATAAATCTTGATGTCCGGTGTGAAGTCCCCTACTTAATTCTCCCAGATCGTTTCAGAACTATTTTGTTGATTTTGAAAAGGCTGGTCTTTTTAATGGAATTACATTGTATGTATAGATCAATTAGGGAAAAATTAACATTTTTAAAATATTGACTCCTCCAATCTGTGAATACGTTTTTCTTTCTTTATGTAGACATTCTTTAAATTCTCTCAGCAATATTCATTTGTTTTCAGTGTAGAAGTCCTGCACACCTTTCAATAAATTTATTCTCAGATACAGAAGGTGTTTTGTGACACTTTGAATATTACTTTTATCTTAATTTTTAATTTATATTTGTTAGCCTACAGAAATGGAATTCTTATATTAATTTTGTACCTAGTGTTAATTTTATTTAATAATTCTAATAATTTTGGAATCTTTTAGAATATCTATGTGCTTAATGATTTCATGTACAAATTGAACATCTATTTCTTTCTTTCAAATATTTATTTTTTTTAAGATTTTATTTATTTGATGGAGATAGAGACAGCCAGAGAGGGAGCACAAGCAGGGGGAGAAGGAAAGCGAGAAGCAGGCTTCCTGCAGAGCAGGGAGCCTGACACAGGGCTCGATCCCAGGACCCTAAGATCATGACCTGAGCCAAAAGCAGGCACTCAACAACTGAGCCACCCATGCGCCCCTCCTTCAAATATTTCTATTATATACTTATTTATTTATGCATTGCTTTGGATAAGAAGACAAATACGGTGCTGAATGGAGATGGTGGCTGCGGGCTACTTTATCTGGTGGCATTAGGCTCAGAAAACTAGGGGGAAGATTTCTATATTTCACTATGAAGTACGTCTTGTGGGGATTATTTTGCAAACAACATTATCACAATATTTTTTTTATTCTTAGTTCACTGTCTTTTTAAAAGTCATGAGTAGGTTTTGAGTTTTACTACATGCTTTTTCTGCATCCTTTGAAATAGTCCCATATTTTCCTCCTTTGTTCTATTGTTATAAATTGATTATCAAATGTTAAAGTAATCTTGCATTCCTGGAACAAACCACTTGAAAACAATCTATTATTCCATTATATTGGTGAATCTGATTTGCTTATATTTTTGTCTAAGGATTTTGCAATTATATTCGAAACTTATGTTTAATTTTCATTTTGTGTAATGTCTTTGCTAGATTTTAGAATCAAGGTTATGTTAGCTACATAAAACAAAATAAGTGTTCACACTTTATGTTCTGGGAGAATTTGTGTAAGGTTGGTATTTAATCTTCCTTATGTGTTTGGAGAAAATAGCCATTAAGGTGGTCAGGACTTAGGGCACCTGGATGGCTCTGTCCTTTGAACACCTGCCTTTGGCTCAGGTTATAAGCCCCAGGGTCCTGGGATTGAGTCCTGTGTTGGGGTCCCTGCTGAGCCTGCTCAGCACTGTTTTATTAGCTTGTCCCTCTGCTTGCTGCTCTCTCTCTCTGACAAATAAATAAATAAAATCTTAAAAAAAAATAGTGGTCAGGACTTGGAGTTTACTGTATGGGAAATTTTAATTTATATGCATAATTTGTTCTACATATGTACATACACATATTTTAGAAATCAGAAGAACTAAACAACCCAAATAGTTATAAATTTTAAAAATCTAGGGGCACCTGGGTGGCTCAGTGGGTTAAAGCCTCTGCCTTTGGCTCAGGTCATGATCTCAGGGTCCTGGGATTGAGCCCTGCATCGGGCTCTCTGCTCAGCAGGGAGCCTGCTTCCCCCCCTCCTCTGCCTGCTTCTCTGCCTACTTGTGATCTCTGTCTGTCAAATAAATAAATAAAATCTTTAAAATAAATAACTTTTAAATCTAAAAAATATGTTGTAATTTAACATAATGTAAAATAATAACTATATGTTTCTTTTTGCATTCATTTTACATCGTGTGTTTTTCAGAAAACTTATACATTGAATCTGAACTTTCAAATCTGTTCCATAAATTTTTTCTATTATCCTCTTATACTACTCTTATTATTTTGCTACTAGACTTACATCAATGTTCTCTTTTTAATTCTCGATATTTGTAATTTTTGTTTTCTCTCATTTTTATTGACCAGTCTTTCTAGAAGCTTATCAATTTTATTAATTGTTAAAAACAACTTTTGGCTATACCCATTTTGCATATTTTTCTTTCCTTTTTTTCACCTTGGGCTTAATTTACTATTTTTTTTTAATTCTCATGATGTAAAAGCTTATATTATTTTTCCAACCTTTTTCACACACACACATACACTTAAAACTTTATATTTTTCTTTTAATAACTGCTTTAGTAGCATGACAAGTTTTGACACACCTCATTCATTACCATTTGCCTTAAAATATGTCCCAATTTCCATTATAATTTATTTTTTGATTAATGAGTTATTGACAAATATTATCTTTAATTTTTAAACATTTGTGTTTCCCTGATCACTGTTTTGTCTTCAATGGCCATTTGTTTCTTCCACTATGATCAGAAAAAATACTGTTTATGATTTCAAATATTTGAAATCTGTCAAAACTTGCTTAATGGTCTACTCCATAATCAACAATGATAAATGATCTAGGCACACTTGAAGGAATGTGTTCTGTATATGTTCCTTAGACCAAGTTTCCAAATTATGTTTTCAAATATTCTATGATCTTAATTTTCTGTTTAATTTTTACTTATTAAGAGAGATTTACCAAAGTTTTAAAATATAATTTGTTTTATATACTTTGTTTTCATACACTCTGTGTTATATACTTTGGAGAAGTTTTATTAGGATCTAATACATTTAGAAATGTCATATCTTCCTTTAAAAGTCATCCTTTTATCATTTTGAAATGCTCCTCTGTCTCTAGCATTTTTCTTGCCTTAAAATTGACATTGTATGCTAGTGATACAGGTATGCCTGTTTTTTTGTTTTTGTTTTTTGTTTTTTTTTTACTAAAGTGTTGGATTGTATTCATTTTCTATCCATTCATTTTCAATCTTCCCAATAGTTAAAGTCTTTTAAAACAACATATAGTTTTTTTTTTCTGCCTGCCATTCTTTGACTTTTTTAAAAGTAATCTGTAAGTAAACATCCTAAGATTTCTCCTGTTTTTTCTTAAATATGTAGTTTTAAACTTTAAATTTATTTCTGTGATATATTCAAGTTGACTTTTGCATAGGGCGTGAGACTTAGATTAAGGTTCTTTTGTTTATTTTATGAACGTTGAGTTGCTCCAACACCATCATCTGAAAGCCTATCCTTCCTCCTTTGAATTGTTCTTACACCTTTGTTGGTGAAATGTCTGTTGCTTATATTCTGCTTTGATTGTTTGATTTTCTTCTTTTATTGTTGAGATATGAGAGGTTTTTAAATATATTTTAGATACTCATTCTTTTCAGATGTATGGTCTGCATATATTATCTCCCACTAAAGAGCTTGCATTTTTCCTTTTCATAGAATCTTTCACAGAATAAAAGTTTTTAATTTTGTGGCTGCCAAGTTTACCAATTTTTCCTTTTATGGGTTATGCTTTTGGTGTCAGGCCTAAGAATTCTTTCTTATCCCTAGAGTCCTAAGATTTCTTTTTTTTTTTTTTCATTAAGTGTTATAATTTTACACCTTTTGTTTAAGCCTATGATACATTTTTGGTTATTTTTTGCATAAGGTGTGAGTGTTAAGTTGAAAAGTATCTTTTCCCAAAAGATTTTGCATCTTTGACAAAAATTGGTTGGTCATATTGGGTTTTCATTTCTTTAATTTTTTTTTTTTTTTGTCAGAGAGAGAGAGAGAGAGAGAGAGCAGAGAGCACAGGCAGACAGTGGTAGGCAGAGGCAGAGGGAGAAGCAGCCTCCCTGCTCGGCAGGGAGCCCGATGCGGGACTCGATCCCAGGATGCTGGATCATGACCTGAGCCGAAGGCAGCTGCTTAACCAACTGAGCCACCCAGGCGTCCCTGGGTTTTCATTTCTGAGCTCTGTTCTGTTCCATTGATTTGTGTGCTTACCCTCCATATAGTTTTGATACTATAGAAGTGAATACATCTTGAAACTGGATAGGTGAATTCTTCCTACTTTGTATTCTTTTTTAACTCTTTATTCATTGTAAAGCAGCTTTCAGCTTACAACAAAATTGAGAGGGAGTAACAGAGATTTCTCATATGCCTCATAGATACATAGCCTCTCTCATTATCAACACCACTCACCAGACCGGTACATTTTTTAATTTTTTATTTTTTTACCAAGCATGAACTTAGAATCACATTTTATAACCATGTAAATCCATAGTTCACGTTTGGGTTCACTCTTGGTGCTGTGCATTCTATGGACAATATATATAATGGCTATATGCATCTATTATTATCATAACAGAGTATTTTTATTGCCCTAAAAGTTCTCTGTGCTCTACCTTTTCATTTCTCCATGATGCCCCAATCCTTGGCAACCACAGAACTTTGTACCATCCCATAGTTTTGCCTTTCCCAGAATGTTATATAGAGTTGGAATCATACAATATGTCATCTTCCCCTACTGGCTTTGCTCATGGAATAATATGCATTTAGGTTTCCTCCATGTGTTTTCATAGCTTAATAGTGCTGAATAATATTTCAGTGTCTGGGTATAGCAGTTTATGTTTCCATTCACCTACCGAAGGGCATTCTTGGTTGCATCCAAATTTCTGCAATTGTGAACACAGCTGTTACAAGCATTCTTATGTAGGTTTTTGTGTGGGCATAAATTTAAACTCTTTTGAGTAAGTACAAACAAGCATAATTGTTGGATCATATTGTAAGAGTATGTCTGGTTTTATACGAAACTGCTAAACTGTCTTCCAAAGTGTCCATACTGTGTTGTATTTCCACCAGCAATGATGAGCATTCCTGTTTCTCCCTACTTTTGTCAGCATTTGGTGGTATTGGTGTTCTGTATTTTGTTTATTTGAAGGTGTGTATCAATACCTCATTGTTGTTTTAATTTGCGGTTTTGTGATGACATATGATGTGGAGCTTTGTAAACTTATTTGCTATCTGTATATCTTCTTAATGAGGTCTCTGTTATGATTTTGGCTCACTTTGAATTGTGTTGTTTTCCTGTTGTTAAGAGTTTTTAAAGAGTTTTGAGAAAATTTTGTATATTTTGTACAGTAATCCTTTATCAGAAGTCTTTTCTTCCAGTCTGTAAATTGTCTTTTAATTCCCTTGATTTTGTCTTTCATAAAGGAGAACTTTTAAATTTTAATGAATTTCAGGTTATCAGGTATTTTGTGGATTGTGTTTTCATTGTTGTATCTAAAAGGACATCACCATACCCAAAGCTATGTAGGTTTTCCCCTATGTTACTTCTAGCAATTTTATAGTTTTGTGTTTTACACTTACATTTACACTTATGCTTTGTTTTAAATTAATTTTTGTCAAGGATGTAAACTCTGTCTAGGTTTATTTATTTGTTTGTTTGTTTATTTTTTGCATGTAGATGCTCACTTGATTTATGACCATTTGTTGAAGAGACTATTTTCTCCATTGTATTGTCTCTGGTCCTTTGTCAAAGATCAGCTAACTATATTTATGGTGGTCTATTTCTGGGATCTCTATTTTGTTTCATTGTTCTATCTGTTTATTCTTTTGCCGATATCACACTGTCTCTTTTTAAAGATTTTTTTTTCTGTTTGAGAGAGAGAGAGAGAGCACTCATGAGCAGGGTGGAGGAGAGTTAGCAGGAGAGGGAAGAGAAAAAGAGAAACAGACTCCCTGCTGAGCAGGGAGCCTGATGTGGGGCTCAATCCCAGGATCCTGAGATCATGACCTAAGCTGAAGGCAGACACTTAACTGACTGAGCCACCCATGTACGCCCATACTGTCTTGATTAATGTAGTACTATAGTAAGTCTTGAAGGTGGTGGGTAGCATCAGTCTCCCAACCTTGTTCTTTTCCTTCAATTTTCTGTAGGCTATTCTGGGTTTTGGCCCTCTCTATATAAACTTTAGAATCAATTTGCTAATATTCACAAAATAATGTGCTGGAGGTTTGATTGAGATTGCACTGAATCTACATATCAAATTGGGAAGAACTGACATCTTTACAATAATAAATCTTTCTGTCTATGAACATGGAATATCTCTCCATTTATTTAGTTGTTTATTTCATTTGTCAGAGTTTTCTCTGACCTACTTTGTTAGAATTATACCTCAGTATTTCATTTTGAGAGGATATAAATATAAATGGTATTGTTTTATAGTTCAAATTCCACTTGTTCATTGTTAATATATAGGAAAATAATTGCCTTCTGTTTATTAACCTTGCATCTGCAACTTGTGACAGTTGCTTATTAGTTCCAGGTTGGTTTGTTTGTTTCAATTCTTTTAGATTTTCTACATAGATAATCATGACATCTGTGAATAAGGCAGTTTTATATCCTCTTTCTCAATATGCTTAACTTTTGTTTCCTTTTCTTGCCTTAGTGCATTAGCACAGACTTCCACTGTGATGTTGAAAAGGAGTAGTGAGAGTAGACATCCTTGCCTTGTACCCAATCTTAGTGGAAAAGCATTGAATTTTTTCATTAGGTATGATGTTAGTTGGAGATTTTTTGTAGATAGACTTTATAAAGTTGAGAAAATTTCCCTCTATCCCCAGCTTACCTAGAATATTAGTCATGGATGAGGACTGGATTTTGTCAAGTGCTCCTAATACGTCTGTTAGTAGGATCATGTGATTTTCTTTTTTGCTCTGTTGATATGATGGATTACATTAATAGATTTTCAAATGGTGAGTGAGCTTTGAATAACTGGTATAAATCCCAACTGACTATGGTGTGTGATTCTTTTTATGCTTGTTGGGATTGATTTGGTAACATTTTATTTGATAATTTCTACATTTATATTTTTCTTCTGTCTTCATTCTTTTTCTAAGCCTGTCTACTGAGTTTTATGTTTTAGTTATTATATATTTTAGTTCTAAAATTTTCATTTGGTTCTTCTTTGTCTTCCATTGGCTGTGTCTTTCTTTTTATTTCTTGAGATTTTCTATGTTTACATTTGTTTCAAGTGTGCTCATAATTGTTCCTTGAGGTATTTTTTTGAGGGGTACTTTAAAATTGTTCTCAAATAATTCTAATATTTCTGTCATCTTGGTCTTTGCTTCTATTGCTTGTCTTTTTTTCATATGGATTATGATCTCCCTGGATCTAGATATGATGAGAGATTTTCAATTGAAAACTGGACACTTATGGTATTCTGTTATTTAAACCTCTGGTTTAGTTGCTTCTTCCCAACAGAGAAAATGGACTGCTGTTTCATTACTGCCAGGTGGGGGAAGAATTCCACATTGCCCTCTCAGTATCTTTGACAGTCACAAGGGTTTCTTCCTTGTTACTACCAGGTGGGGTTAGAGTTCTGGCTCTCCACTAGGTTAGCACAAATACCTCACTGTCTGGGAGACTAAAAGTTCTTAGTACTGCTGTCCACATAGCCTCAACAACACCCAAGTGAGGGTTGTCTTGTTACCACTGGACAGTTGTGAAAGGCATGGGTCTCCCCTAGGCCTCCTATACACTACCTCAGAAGGAAGAGAGAGGGACTCCCCATTACTTTGAGTACATGTGGAAGTCTAAGCTCCCTATATGGTCTTCACTATGGAGAAGGAGTACCTTATTATTGCCTGGCAGGGATGAAAATCTTTGCTTCATCCTCTGTCTTCTCTGATACCACCCTGATGGGTGGGTGGGTGGGGGGTTAGCATACCTTGTCACAGCCTGGCAAGAATGGAAGGCTAAAATCCTCATGTGACCTTCGTTGACATGGCTGAAAGTGAAACCACAGGTAGGGGTGTGTGTATGTGTGTGTGTGTGTGTGTTTTCGGTTGTGTTTATCTTAAGTAGTGTAGTTATTGGCTAAAAGTTTGTGTCTTGGTAGTCTGTACCTTTCTTTGTCCTTTGTCCTTAGTCTTTAGTCCTTTGGCTAGAGAGTCTGTTAGGATTTTTGGTCTGTGACTATTGGTGTTTTTAGGTTGTCAGTTTTTCCAACTTTGAAATCTATGATATATAAGGCAAAAAGAAAACCCACGGAACTTGCCACCATGTTGTTCTCTCGACCTTTAGGTACCCAGCTGATCTGCCTTCTTGTTTCCACTTTACAAAATCATTTTGTTTGTAATATCGAATGCCCAATGTTCTTAAACATATCACTGAGAAGAAGAGAGAAAAGTATTTCTATCCCATCTTCCCAATAACTTTCTCTTAATTTATAGAGAATTGAGTACATTTACATCTTATATGTTTTGCTGTTGTCACCTAGTCCTGGAAAAAAAAATCCTTCAAACATCATTAGAACTAGAATTATACACAAGAGTCTAATTCTTATCATGCATCTGCAGGTT
>ML099308.1:0-36255 GCA_003697995.1 Taxidea taxus jeffersonii
TATATATATATATATATATATGTAATTTCTGGCCAACAACAACAAAAAAACAAATAGAAACAATTTCTCTGGGGTGCCTTTCCTCCTAGAGTACTGTGTAAAGGATGTAGGAGAAGTCTGGAAAGAAAAGTGTATCTGCATGTATACACCCTGGATGGGGTTGAGTTTCTCATGTCTGACAAATGAGGCTAATCCACTAATCATGTAATGCCTCGTCTTTCATGTCCAGTCCTCTGTCCCCGGATGACTTCCTCAGGTTCTAACCGCTGGCCCAGCAGACACATAATGGCCCCTGTTTGACATTTGCTCGAGTTCTTCTAATACTGCCACGTGGTATACTTGTAGTTACTTTCCACAGGCTTCCTATGAGGCCCAGCAGTGGGAAGAGCAGCCTACTTACTTGTGTTTATCTTCTGGAGAGAAATGTGCTTTTCCAGTTGTCTTCTCAGCTTCACCTCAGCTCCGTATTTCCCGGTGGTCCCATTGTCGGCCAGGATGAAGTGGGAATGCATGCTGTTGAGGACAGTGAGCTTGCTCATGGGATTGGACATTGTCTGATATGGCCGGACAACCTGTAGGATTTCAAAAGGAAAAGGTGGAAGTCAGAGAAAAAAAGAGCGAAATATGAAAAGGAGAACCACCAGAGAGGAAACAGAGAGAGACGGATAAATCAGTTCTTTGGTACAGTGAAAACAGAGTTTATATCTTCTTCCTAACACCACTGTGGGTAGCAAGCTTTATGGTCAATGCTCCCCAGTCACAGCAAGATTATACTTAAGGGATAACATGTTTATTGCTGAGTTTGATACAGAAGCTAGTTTGTGCTCTCATCATACTCAAAAACTGACATGTGAAGGACTGTGTCATTGTGAGGTCGATCTTTCATTTGCTGATGAAGCACAAGTAATTTTAATGTCTACTCGTTTTGTTTTTCCTTTCCCTTCTCCGCAATGTCCATACTCCAATGGGCACAGCCGAGCCATCATGGTTCTGGGGTAGGGTTGGGTTGGGGGTGGGGGCAGGCAGATCTCTTCAGTCAAGCCCATTCAGTCATCCGAACGTCTGTTAATTAAGAAATCAACCCTGTTCTTGTTAGACACCTTATTTAAGTGGCAATACTGAATGTCAAATATGAGTCTTGTGAAATGAGCGTGAATCAAAATATTCATCTCTGTCTTTGTTTGTTGCTGTGTTATTTTCATTTTGTGGTGAACTGTACTACTCCAAACAGAGTAAGTCTTTCAGTTTTTTATATCAAAAGAGGAGCAAAATCTATCGTGAGTTTGAGTTGCTAGTTCTAGTTGCTTCATAGACATTATCTGTATTCCTTGCAACAATCCCGCAAGGTGGGCGCTCTCATGTTTATCTCGTGATGGAGAAATGGCACTGGAGGTAAAATGGGTTTTTCAAGAGTTTCTTATGCACAAACCAGAATTGACACTTGGGTCTGATTCCAAAATCTGTGCTTGTTCCCCTGCTCACACTGTTTAGACATGATGGAAACAAGATGATGTTTTGGAAATCTACTCATAAAATATTTAGGTGGAGACTCCACTCAAGACCATGAAAAGGAAAGCTCAACAAGCTCATTGTTACGAGGCCTGGTATAGTTATCTTTGCACTGAATCATCAGAGTTGACAGGACAGAAATACATGCTACTGGGTCTTTATTTCCGTGCCTTTGTGCGATGTGTACATTCATTATGGAGTTGAGACGCTCTCTTTCATTTCAGTATGTAATAACTCACCCACGAAAAGCTGTAGTAAGATTGAATAGTTTGCTAAAGAAATTACAAAGTGATTTAGTAAGGGAAATCTTTAATAGTAGAGATCTCATAAAAGTCATTTCTTTTTAGATCTTGATTCCGATTTCAAAATCCATTTCTGTGTGCCTGGTACACAGAATCTACTCAATACATAGTGAATGAATGAACAGGAAAACTTGAGACAGGCATGTTTTTGTTTAAAATTAAAAAAAAAAAAGACCCTCTCTTTTCTGAATTGCTTGGGAGTTGATCTAATCTAAATTTAAAATGTGTAATTTTGAGCTTTTGAAATAGCCTTCATTCCTTTTCATGTATGTCTTATTTGTTAATGTAGCATTAATACAACATTAATTCATAGCCTCATTTTAGTGGACTCTTAGTGATAAAGGAAGCTCATAACTTCCCGATTATTGTTTCCAGTAATGGATTGGATTTTTTTCCAGTAATGGAGCAGTATTCAATTACTGCTTTGTCTAGATGAGTGCACGAGAGTCCTCCAAAATACAGAGACGGTGGTTTGCTAACTCCATCCTGAGTTCTTTATCATTGGAAGAGTGGGTCGCCTGTGGCTGAAATTCCCATTTTGTTGTTACTCATTTTTGATTATAAAACATTCATTCTATAGCAAAGTGCAAGTTAATGAATATCAATGCCTTGTTGAAAGAAAAGAGGCTTAGTAGGAGGACTTTCTCCTTTTGGACAGAAGAAAATGCTTTAGTTACTCTTCACTATTTTCTGAGCAGGTCCCCAAGTCTCCATGCCAAGGAGGAGGAAGATCCAAATCGTTTCTTTGAGAGGCAGGGGACAGTGGATTTTCTAGAGGTTAAACAGTGTGTGATAGTGAATCCCAGACCCTTGTTCTAGCTGAGACATGAGAACAGACTTTCTAATTCCTGGGAACAGAGTTAAAGACCATCAGTGAACATGAAATTTTCAAATGAAGAAGGTTGTGAAGATAATTCTGGGCCAACTGACATGCTTACTACAATCTGAGAATAAAAGAACTGCATTAAATCATCTAATTACATTCTCCGTGTTTCCTCACCCACAGGATTCTAAGGACAGTGGGGCATCAGTCTTCTGAGTTTGGACCTTCTTTTCTTGTGAAACATGGTGCACAAGCTCTTTGGAAATACTGTCCCTTTGAATCAGTCATGGCAAGAGGGTCAAGTTTACAGTAGCATTCATGAATTTTAATTTCTTCATCTTACTGCTCCCCGTTTTGTTTGATCTCATATGAAGGTAAGTTAGAGGTGGTCATATTTTGGCAGAGATTTTGTCTGCTGTGTAATAGAGGATATACAACTGAAAAGTAAGTAAAATGCCCTAATTTATTTTCCTGTCATCATTGGAGGAAGATCTGCCATATCTTTGAGAATCCTGGTCATACAAGCCATGGAAATCTGTCTGAATCCCATGAGTTCTGCCAGCAGCTGTTTAAAACTGAGGCTCACATTTTTCATCTGTAAAAGGGAAGTGAGAACACCACTTAACTCATGGGGGTTAGATGAGATTATAGGTGCAAAGTACCGGGCACTTTGCCTGGTTCCTAGCAGGCAATCTATAAATGAGAATCCCTTCTCGAGCTTGGTTTTATTCTACCAACTACAAACTGATATTCCCACTGCAAGCTAGTTACCAAAATGATATGACGACAGACAAATCACAGACTTTTGTTTTCCATAAGAGATCTGAATCAATCAATTTAAGTAAAGAAAAAATAATTAGCAATCATTTGGCAAAACACACCACGTGTTTTTACTCCGTCACCTCCTCTCAGGCCATTTAAGAAGGCGAGGCTCTGGAATTATTGGTGGATTAGCTACAAAGTTGGAAAGAAGTCCCCAAGTGCTTCAAGAGGAATGCATGTTGGTCTACTTGCCTACAAAATCCACTTAATATTCTTCATAACAAACATACCAGCAGTCTATTCTTGTTTGAGTTATGATTTGCATATCTACAAAAGACTTGCTGATCTTCCTGTTATGTTTCTCAAATCGGAAAAAAAAAGTCATGCCTTTGTGTCACATGAATACAAATGAATTCTTCCCTCTGACAAATTTTGGAGGTAATGCATCTACTTGCATTGTTAAGAGCTCATAAAAAAGGGTTTTTTTGGAAGTGTGTGTGTGTGTGTGTGTGTGCGCACGCACACATGAGCCCACAGCAAGAACAAGTGTGACATGTTCTGGACTTATAGACGTGTTAGATGGCTCTAACACATTTCTCAGCCACTGTTTTTTGAGAGCATCAAACCCTAATGCCTATACATAATGGATGACTCCCCTAAGAATATAGGGTGGTCCAGCTTATGTACTATCTTTAAGGGAATTAAGAAGAGAATCACTCAAATAGTTATCTGTGTTCATATTTCAGATGTGGAATCTGGGTTGATGAAGGCTGAATGGCATCTGAAAGGCCTACATATCACGTGATCTTTCATTAATGGTAAATACAGAATTATATATACCTAGATGGGAAATCTGCTTAGAAGTGGATTTTAGATACTTTGTACTCTTTGTGTATCATGGGCCAGTATACCTCTAAGTAATAACATTTTTGCCCCTTTCTTGTCCCACGAGGCGAGATGGAAGAATTCTGCACTCTTTAATACATCTACACCACTTTGTACTGGCTGACTGGTAAAATCCTGGTTCCAAGGCCTCTATATATCTTGACTCTGAAACAAAGAGGCCGTGAAATCGAAATCAATGTTTAAGAAACTAATGAAGGTGGGGGTGCCTGGATGGATCTGTCAGGTAAGCAGTTGACTCTTGGTTTCGGCTCAGATCATGATCTCAGCGGTTGAGGGATCAAGCCCCAAATCGGGCTCTGCCATCAGTAGGGAGTCTGCGTCTCTCCCTCTGCCCCAACCCCCTCCACTCTCTCTCTGGAATAAATAAATAAAAATCTTTAAGAAAAAAATAGAGAGATTAATGAAGGTGAAGGCTCTTGATGTGAACTTGTAGGGTCATTATTGTTGCTGGGAGGGGACTGATCTAGAGACACCATGGAAAATCTGAACATTTTTTATGTGCTGATGTCAGTTTGCTGCATTTCTTATCCACGGGTGGACTTCACTGGATCGTTTGGGAGCTGATCTAAGACACCTGCTTGAGTTTTCCTAGCTATTTCACACGTGCTCTGGTCTCATTCAGGAGTACTTAGTGGGCAGTCAGGAGATTGTGGGGGCAGGGAGCATTCTAGTTCCTCTAGCTACTCATTTGTGACTTGGGGCAAGTCTTTCAACACATTCCTTCCTTCCTCTATTCACACATTAAGAATGCCTTGAGGAAATGTTCGTGGTAAGTATTGTGCTGGCTTGAGGAGACATATAACTTTGCACCTAGGTAACGTCTTTCACTGAATGTTCAAATTACATGGATTGAAAGAAACTTTTTTGGAAGGTGGTTTCTCAACTATAGAGTAGAGGACTTGACTATAGTTTCTAAGGGCTTCCTACCTCTAAGATTCAGTCTGAACAGCCTGTGTTGAAAAGTACATTTGCTTCTTCCAAGTGAGCACAGAAAAAGGACACAAAGGTGGTTCACTCCCGTCCTGGGGTTTCCTTCCCCTTTCTAGTGCTTTCCACAGTGCAAGGGCAGTTGGCTCATCCGAAACTCCTTTCCTGAACAGAACTGAATTGAGCTAAACTGGGTTCTTGAGTCATCCATCGCAGGACTTTGGCAATCCCTGAACTTATGACCCGGTGAGGTACATATCAACATGCCCATGGCAAGTAACAGGCAGGAGGAACACCGAGGCATTTGTTCCCTTGTAATAGCACTATGATTTTAGTTTAGGCAGGAAGAAAATGAGGATTTACTCATCACTTATTCTATGCCAGGCACTATGATAAACTTTCCCATGGATTAACCCATTCTGTGCTTACCACATAGGCAAAACTATAGACACTCAGAGAAGTGACGTCTTTTGGGCAAACGTGTCCCATAAACACTCTTTCCTCTAAATCTACACAGCATGTAGATCTTAAATTCCTGTACAGGCCGGGAGCCATTTAGAGGGAAGATGGAGGAACCAGCCTGATTTTAAATTTATAGAGGATATTATGGCTGGTTTTGCTGCTGGACATTTTTGCCAGTGGCTCAGCTGAGCATTGAAATCCTTGTGACAGCTGATCAGATTATTTCCAGATGAGTCATCTAGAACTGCAGAGTATGCAGAGGTCAGGAGAGGCGGCAGTGGGCGGCAAGATGGGGTTTGTGCTTTACAGAAAGAGACACAAAAGGGATGGGCAAGGTTCTCGTAGGATCAGGCCTGCATTTCTGGGAGAGAAGAGGGGATATTGCTGAGACGTGGGCGGCACTCTCAGTCTGAGAACAAGGAACACGGGGACTGAGAGGAGGAGATGAAAACCAAATAGAGAAAGACACCGTGTGTCCTCATAAGCCTAGCGAGGCCTGTGCTAGCAGGGATACTGGGCTGGTTAGTTCCCATTTAGCCAGCTCGGCTGCAAGTCTAGGTATAAAGTAGGGCCATATGAAACCCAGATGCTGCCTTTCTGCCCAGCAATCCAAGCAAGAAACCAGCAAACCCAGATATCCATCCCAGAGAGTACCCAGGTACCTAAAATCCACTGCTAAAATCCATGGGTGGAACAATTATGTCTTTCTGCAGCATTCTGAAAACGTGTCCCTCAAATCATGGGCTCCCAGGGGGTTACATCGTCCTCATTTCTGGCCCACTTCCCTTTGCCCTGTCCTGCTGGAAGCCATGGACTGTCCAGGTTAAGGGCCTACTTACAGTGGAAAAAGGCCCTTCAGTTCTAAAACGGGTTACTTGCTTAAGAAATCACCATGTGTCAGTGGGGTGGTTTTAAAATATGTTAAAAAATTCTTTGAAAATCTTCCCATCCAGTCTGCAGTTGTCAGTGACTCACTTCGAAGAAATAGAATAAAACAGAAGTGATGGCGTGTTGACTTGCAAAAAACTAGGTCATGAAAGGGTTCCTTTTAGCTCTCTTGGATCACTTACTCTGGGGGAAGCCAGCTGCCATAATAAAGCAGCCTTCTGGAGATGTCCACATGGGGAGGGCTCCTACCCACAGCCATGTGAGTGAGTCATCTTAGAAGAAGGTACTGTATCCCCATTCGATCCTTTAGATGATGCAGCCCCAACTGATGTCTTGACTGTGACCTTAAGAGAGACCCAGACCCACACAGATGAGCTACTAATAAATTTCTGATCCACAGAAACGGACACAACACTGGTTGTGTCAAGCCATTAAATTTTGGGGTAATTTGTTACACAGCAGTAGACAACACAATAGCGTATTACTGCTGTCTTGAGACTTCAAAATGTGTTCTCTCCCCTCTGTTCTGGATTCACTGGTGCATCGTAATTTTGTGACCTCTAGTGCCTCCCTGCCTCCTCCCTGGGCTCCAGTCAGCTCTGGCTCCTGTTCTCTGCTAGGGCTATGGCCGCCGTCTTCCCCTCTCTCACTGCACATGTCTGATGCCTCACCCCAGCCTCCTCCATGGGCAGATGGTCTGACTCTCACACCTATACCTACACACCTGCCAGTCGGGTGAACCAAAGCAGGTTGTCCTCTGTGACTCAGCATCTCCATATGTCAATTAATAATTGATTAATAATAATTAATCAGGGTACTGTAAATATTAGATGAGATATAAGATGCATGGCCCAATGCACATATAAACTCAGATAAATGCTCGCTGCTATAACTATGGAGAAGTCATATCACATCATAGGTAAGGATGTGGTCTTGCGAGCTGGATGGTGTAGGATGAAATCCCAGCCATATGACTTATTAGTCATGTAACATTGGGCAAGCTACTTAATCTTTTTGTGTTTAATTTTACCATCCGAGACATGGAAGGATGACAGAGATACTAAAAACAAGTTCTGAATGCCATTGTGAGAGTTAAGGGACCACTTGTGATGTGTGCTGGGATGCACTAAGCTCAACGAAAGTGCTGCCATTGTGATCATTGTTGTTGTTATTTATTATTATTATTTCAGTAATAAGTGACAAAACCTCCAGGCTGAAACTTCAATATTTTTTCATCAATCCTCTGCATACATACTCTTTCCTCTTCTCCTTCA
Organism: Taxidea taxus jeffersonii; assembly: GCA_003697995.1. NCBI lineage: Eukaryota > Metazoa > Chordata > Mammalia > Carnivora > Mustelidae > Taxidea > Taxidea taxus. Next base: position 7,854 of record ML099308.1, read on the forward strand.
GTTGTAAGGATACAGATGGTCCCTCTCCCCTTTCGATCTGGACCCCATCTCCTCAGGGCCACCCTAGGACTTATTTAATCAATTCTATTCTCACTATCCCTGTTTTGTCCCCTGACACCAACAAAGAAACAAACACAAGTCCCTCCATTCTTGAAGGAAAACCCCCGAATTACAGCTCCCTCAGCTACTCACTTCTTACCGCAGCCCAACCTCTAAAGGCTGGTTTCTACTGGCAACTCTACGTTTTCATTCTCCCTCTTCAACCCATTGTGACCCGCCCCTTTGCTGTTCTGAGACTGTTCTGACTAGTGACGCCAACACTATCTGTCTTGATAAACAGAACGAATGCTTCCAAGTCCTCCTCCTCCTCTGTCTCTCTGTTGTACCGGGCACGGCCCTTCACTCCATCCTTTTGAAGCACACTGTTCCCTTGGCTTCCACAACACTCTCTGGTTTTGTTTCTACCTCTTGGCTCTTTTTCGGTCTTCTCTACAGGCTGTTTTTCCTCTGCTTAACCATTAAATATTGGATACCATCAGGATCCAGGTGTAGACCCTCCTTTCCCTCACTCCACACACATTCCCTTGGTGAGCCCATCCACTGCAATGGCTTTAATTGTCATCTATATGCAGAGGTCCCTCGAGTCTGAATAAATAGCCAGATCCTACTCCTGAGACTCCACCTCAAAAACTTACTGTCCTGCTGGACACTTTTGATATAGACCTCTCAAAGCAACTTTGAAATCAACATATCCAAATCCAAACTCAATACTATCTTCACTGAAACTGCATTCCCTACATCACTGAATGCAGCCCAGGGTTGGAATGTGGTCTAGGGTTAGCTAGAGTTGGCTCTTGTATGACTGTTAGAGACATGGGTGAGTCTCCTTATCTTTGAACTTCTCCTCTCACAACCTTTGGAAACATCTTATATCACCTACACATGGAAGTCCAATAAAGTCCATGTGAGAACCATTACAGGGAAGTTTTCTGAGCTTCCAGTATGAAGTCATATTTGGCTCCTTTAGAAATAGGTGACAAATACACTGAGTTGATAACTATATGAGAATTATCAATCAGGTGTGTTATTGAACTTGATATTTCATGGCTTGAAATATAAAGACGGCATTGAAAGAAAACTTTCCAATTAAATATAAGAACTCTTAAAGGTTATAAAATTCTGAGAATAAATCTACGGTTTAGGGGAAAATGTAAGATATCATTGACTGTCATGATAATTTAATAACCACATAAGCTGATGTGTTGGAAAGCTTCCCAAATACAATTTTCATCCTCAACTGAAAATGAAAAGTGCTTTTTCTTATGATCATGTCTGGATTTTTAATTTGGCACGTATTTTGTTAGTCTAGATTTGGGAAAAGACAAATTATAAAGGTTTCAGGAACTGCTCAATTACCTGAAATAATTCTGGTCAAACTATTTTCCAAAGTAGGGAAATATAAGGCTACCATGAGTCTGTAAAAATTGTAATTCAATGGAAGTTCTTCCCTGACTTTACAATGTGGATACTTTCATCATCTATCCAGATCAAGATTCCCTAGGGACAAAGAAAAGGGTACTGGTCATTCTCATAGTCTTATTTTCTTGGTTCAATTTATAGGCATTAGGTATTTGCCAGTATCTCAACTAACAATAAAAACATCCTTAAATATTTTCTTCTGTATTACTTGACATGCTACTAGATAAGTATATGAGCTTTGGAGATAGTGCGCCTTGGTTCTAGCCCTTATTTAGTTTCCTAACATAATAATACATACCTCATAATGCTAATACATGCAATCACAGGGAGCTTCCTCGACTAGGAGCTCAATAAACTGTAATTACTACTATTATGATTATGCTCATACAAGTTATATAAAGATAGAGCAAGTATTTTTATAGTCCACTTAGAAATGAAGGAATCATCAAGCTTGGGAATGTGCGTGGAGATAAAATTGTGGTAAAGTTGCGAACTAGGTAAGATGTATCCTTTCATTTTTTTTCTGTAACATTAATTTTCCTTGTAGCCTGAATTTCATCATGCCCAGTCTGTCTTTATCGGTATTTCCTGAGCACCTGCTACACATGTGGTCCTAAGTTGAGCTCTGAGAAGCCAAAGATACATGCCCAATATTTTTAAAGTCTCAGCTAAAGTCTGGCTAAGAGATAAGACTGGAAAGGAGGTAGGTGCTTCAGAACATCGAGAAGCAGACCCAAGGGAAAGTTAACTCTTCTTTTTTATGTGTAGGACTAGTCTTTGCCTTTATATGCCATTCCGAAGGGACAGTCAATGCTAGGAAGGATAGTAACTGATGTGTCTATCACTTCTACTGATAAAATAAACATAGCACTACTTGATTGTTTGGCTTCTGAAAGTGCCCATTGGAGAGTCATCCCCACAGAAATAAAAGAATCTTTATATTCTATCAGCTTGGAAATAAATCTACTGTAATAAAATATTAGGCATAAAAAATGGAGCCTTTCTTTTACCCTCACATTTTTATTTCACGTAAATTTCTTCGATTTCCCTTGACATTTATTTTGTGCTGCTTCAACCTTATTCTGGAATACAGCCATAGACCAGACCAAAAATACAATTACTTTTTTTTAAATGAATGAATTCCGATAGAATTCTGAAGTGCCGAAGATCTTTAATAATACGTTAGTTTTGTTTTTTTTTTTCCTCTGCTACCTCATGTCTGATGCTCTCGGGTTTATTTTCTTGATGTTTATTACTGTAAGTTTGACTATATAAAATGGAAGGAAAAGGAAGATGGCAATAAATTAGGCTAGCTATGAAAATTCGTGTAACTACTTAAGAAGTTTACAGATAAAACACTTCTACTTCCATGATTTCTTTTTTTTTTTTTAAGATTTTATTTATTTGTCAGAAAGAGTGAGCACAGGCAGACAGAGAGGCAGGCAGAGGCAGAGGGAGAAGCAGGCTCCCTGCTGAGCAAGGAGCCCAATGTGGGACTCGATCCCAGGACGCTGGGATCATGACCTGAGCCGAAGGCAGCCGCTTAACCAACTGAGCCACCCAGGCGTCCCTACTTCCATGATTTTTAGGCGGACTCTCAAGAGTATTGTATTCAAGTATTTCTTTTTGTGACAATGTAGCACCACATTCCTTTTTAATTATAATGTTAGAATAGTGAACACATATAAAAATTTCCCTCAAACTATGCCCTAATTCCTGTACACCAAAAAACAGCCTTTTGGTCAAAGTAATTTAGAATGTGAAGAACAAATTCTATGCTCTACAGGAGCCTGGAAACCCTAGGCACATTCTGACTCCCGAGTTCGGTGCCAGAGGGGTTGAAATTCAATAGCTCTCGGTCAAAGATTTATTGAGAAAGTAAAATGCAACTGTTTTTCCCGTGCTTTTTATAATGTGTCAATGTCAATCCTTTTCTCGATAGTTTCTGCAGTTTCACCTGGCCCTTCGTGAGCCACGGTTTGCCTCTATCCGCCCCCTGTGAGCCGGGAGAATGCCTGTGAACATTTTACTGAGCATGAGTGGCTCCTTCTGCCCTGTGTGTGGGGATCAGGACTAAATTTTTTCATTGGGAAGTCAGGCAACATGACTAAGACCCACTGGCATGGGCCTATGGAAGTTCCTATTGGCATAAAACTGGGAAGAAATATGGGTAGAAAGAAATTAAGAATAAAAAGGAGGAGCGCAAGAGGAGGTGAAATCAGAGGAAAGGAGCTCAAACTGGAGAAAGATGAATCAGATTATTCTTTCAACTCAGCAAGGCAAGTGAATGTGATGGAAGCTGTGTCTTTCTGCACTCACACAGAATTCCTAAGACACACAAAATGACACAGAAAGGCAGTAGGTCAGCATTGTCTGCAAATGTTTAGGCAACTGAGGTCATTCTTTGGTTACTCGATTTGAATAATGAAATCATCAGCTTCTGTTTATTCATAGTTCATCTGAATAAGTAAGTTCCAAAGTGGTTCCCCCCCACCACCAAAAAAACCCTAAATAATAGTAACTCAGGTTTACAATAGAGATCCTGAAGCAATGAACATTTTAAAATGACCTCTGAATCATCACAACATTTTTAAATAATTAAGTCGTTTGCTAATAAAATGCACTTATTCTAGTTCACCATCAACTTGAAAGCCAGCTCGAAATCTGAGGAAAGCATTAACCCAAGACTAATTCCACATACTCTTAAAAAAAAAAAAAATTAGCAATGCTTGTTTTTCCAGTCAGTTCTGCCTACATATCACTTTGGAAATTGTTGCTTGAAATAATCAAGTTGTGTGTGATATAAAACAGCCCGTAAATTCTAGTTAAGAGATTATTACACTGATAAAATTAATATCTCATTTCTTACCCCATGTTTTCTAGATAAATTAGTGTTTCTACAGGTGTAGCATTGATAAGGATGCTTCTTATCCACTTAAAGCTCCTGAAGGATTTAAAGAGTGTTTTATTACATTTCATGATGTTTGATTTCTTTTTTTACTCAAAGAATTTTGTCTTGTATTAAAAACTGCAGAGGCTGTTCTGTATTAAAATAAGATGGTTTCGCCGTATTGCTACGCAACAGAAGGAGCAATGTAAGACCAGTTAATTCTCAAGCTCTCAGTTTTCGGTTCAGACAGACCTCATGGAACTTGGAAAAACCAATGAGCACATCTGTTATACCCTCCAGTGTCTTGATCAGGAAGGGAAGAGTATATTGACCTTATGCAGAGGTGCAATGATCAAGAATTGATCATGAAAATTATCAGGGGAAAAAAACAGTGAATAAAGTATGGCCATTACATATAGTTTAACTACAATTCCTATCAATTGGAATTTTGAGAAGGGTTATATAGGGGAAGAAGTCTGGTGGATCGTAGGAGAGAAAACCCTCCCGAGGAGGTTGGGGATAACCTCTTGGTGGTAAACAAAACAAAACAAAACAAAAGCAGGACTTAGAAGAAACAGAAGAAAGATGATGACTCAGAAAAAATAAGATAAGTTCTCGCTGGCAAAAACTGACTGATCAGTTGTGTGTGTGGCTCTGGACCTGAGAGGAGGAAAGAGAGGTCAGCAGCTTGCTGAGTTTGGTCAAAGGTTTCTTAGGAGTTTGAGTGGGAAACCAAGAATCCAACTGTGCCTACTCCTTACCCAAGTATTCAGCAAGAACCAGATTCAGAAAGAATCTTCCCCTGTAGCTTTCCTGAGCTAGCTGAAGGGCACTCAAATAATAAGGAAGCTGGAGACTCAGGTGTGAAGGTCCCCAGGTAATGTGGCAGTCCATGAGCTCACGTTGCTTGATGTGACTGGGTGTTAATTTATCTCATCCGAACTGTGCCAACATCACTCGCAAGATTTGATGGGTGAGGAAAGACCACTGCTTGATTCAAACCAAGAGGGTAGTTCGTAAGTCTTACTTAGGATCTTTCTGATCATAAGAATTGACGTTGGAGTTTATACAGGTAGATTTTGGAAAATACATGGTCTTCCAATAAATTATTCCTCACATGAATTTCTTTTCAGGAGGTGGGGACCAAAAGAGTATTATAATATGTGTATTCTGAGTTCTAATTTTATCTTACTCTTTCGATAGGCACTCTAGAAGAAGTCACAGACTGGGGCAGTTTCTTGGACTCACATCTCTTCCGATCAGGTCCTCCTGGTTTTCCACAATTCCCCAGGGGGCGATGCCTATGGTACATATCTTCCCTCGAGACTTGGAAGCATGGTCCTTTAAGGCGTCTCCAACATGGCGAATAACACCTGAGAGGAAAAAGAAGTAATTATTCTTTATTCTAAAGCAATTACTCTCCATTGTTCTAAAGGAAATTCTGATAAATGTGTCTTGCAAGGCTAAATGCATTGAATATAAAATTTTAACACATTTCTACATGAATATTCAGAACAGAACATAAATTTGTGGCTCTAATGTCAGATACATTTGTGGGACTTTTATACGAACTCTAGCAACGGGTTTCTCATTTGACTTTAAATTCCTTTTTGCCTAAGGAAAAAACTATTTTAAAGCATCCAATGTCTTAAAAAAACAAAACAAATACAATTCTTTAAACTTAGGGAATCTTTTTCTTTCTTTTTTTTTAAACCTTTTTTTTTATTTTTTATTTTATTTTATTTTTTTTAAAGATTTTATTTATTTATTTGTCAGAGAGAGTGAGCACAGGCAGAGAGGCAGGCAGAGGCAGAGGGAGAAGCAGGCTCCCTGCTGAGCAAGGAGCCAGATGTGGGACTCCATCCCAGGACGCTGGGATCATGACCTGAGCTGAAGGCAGCTGCTTAACCAACTGAGCCACCCAGGTGTCCCGGGAATCTTTTTCTTGTACTATAAGTATAATAGTATTAGTATGGCTGAGAACCAATACCAAGTATAACCTATAAAAAGCACCATACAGAATATTATATGAAATCTATGCCAGAGTTTGTGTCTGAGTTACAGTCATTCAAACAGAGTAGTTACTTAGATCAGATTTTGTTAACCTTGATTTCATCTTCCTATTTATTGACACATCCTCTGGAGACCCTACTTCGAAAGAAAACCTTGGCATATTCTTTGGAAAATTTATGTTGAAAATACAGCTTTTTTAGCCTCATCTTTCTAATTGTTTTCCTCTTCTGTCATAATGGCCTTCTCACCGTGGCCTTCATCACCGTGGCCTTCCTCACCATAGTTAAAAGTGAAAAAATTCAGTTTACAAGATGGCAGGGAACCTATCTCTTGTATTTTAATAAAGATAAGCTGCATTGAAAGAAAATGCAATTTCTAATCTATTAACCTCCTTCTCAAATCATTTTTATAGAAGATGTAAACTACATTCTCTAAGGAAAGTTGTGTCCCTTATCTCAGTTCTACCCATTCCTCAAGGAAAAATTCACATCACCATTCACATCTCCTACAGGAAAGCTGAGTTGGATTTGATTTTTCTCTCCCTTTGAGAGGACTGCAGTTGGTGTATCTTGAGTCATTCAGAAAGTTGTGTAACATATTCTCCATAACATATCCTCCCCGTGGGGCAGGCTGGGGCGGGGCAGCATCTTACTTCACCTTCACTTGTCTCAGGTGCTAGAACCGAGTAAGGGCTCCACCACTGCAGGGAACTGACAGGGCACACGGACCGCCCCAGGCAATTTCATCACGGAGACACATGTGAATCACACCATGCTGAAATCGTCATAACAGCAAACAGAAAGACCCTCCTTTTTTTTTTTTTTTAAAGATTTTATTTATTTATTTGGCAGAGATCACAAGTAGGCAGAGAGGCAGGCACAGGGAGAGGGGGAAGCAGGCTCCCCACTGAGCAGAGAGCCCCACGCGGGGTTTGATCCCAGGACCCCGAGACCACGACCTGAGCCGAAGGCAGAGGCTCAACCCACTGAGCCACCCAGGTGCCCCAAGACCTTATTTAAAAAAATAAAAAAATCAAAAGAATGTAAATAGTATTAATCCATATTGAACCACGCTGGCAGTGTTGATAAATAAGAATATCAGTTTCACTAGGAAGCTTATCTAGGGATCTTCCAAGATAGAATAATGGTAAAAAAAAAAAAGAAAGAAAGAAAAGGAAAAGCAAATATAAGAATTAAGCTGGGAATATCAGTGTTCATTTCCTCCTACTATTTATAGGCAAAACTCCTTTCGGGGCCCATCAGGGACAAGTTTTATCTTCCTGGCCTGCCCTCCTGTCAGCCACAATCCTACCATTGCCTCTTGCCTAACCTGAGACGTGGCCATTAGAACCCGACTTTGGGTGCTGGACTGAGCGCTAGCTTGGGGTGAGGCAGAGATGAGCTCTTTGGTTTATAGTATTCATGCTGTAACTTCTTCTCTTGATACTGGGTGCATTTCGTAAAAGAGAAAAAGTAATAAAGGACGTTCCACGTTCCCAGAAACAGAAGATCGTTTAAGAGTTTCTTTTGAACCTTCAGAAACCTTGCAGTGGGTCTGCAGGGAGGGGCAGGGGACGCCAGGAGGGGAAAAGGGTGAATGATCACGCGTGAAGGAGGCTACGACACGAATGAAAGCTGATGCCTAGAGGCTGAACAGCCACTGAGAGATGATTGCTCTGTGGATATTTGATGATTACCAAATGAACAGTAAAGGGCTGAGAGGGCAGGGCATGGTAAGACCAGGTCAGACAGAGGCAGGAATTTACAGAACAGTGATGAGCGTGGGCCATGAGCAGCGTGCACCCTGAAAAGTGCCTGTGGAGTCACAGGCTGGATGATCACAAATTCTAGGTATCGGGAAGGATTCCGAGTGCGGGTCTTGCGGCAGTATTTCCCAAATTACACACAAATGAATAAACAGTACTGAGATAACATCTTATTTAAAATTAGTTAGCCCAGTGTTAAGCTGAATCTTCCCCAGTTCCAAACATGTGTGGAATGCCCAGACTTAGAGCCTTGAACCAAGTTTAAATGAACTTGCTTCAGTCTTCCTTGTGCATTTCCAATCGGCCTTTCTGACTCAGGCTGGGGGGCACATCTAAGCAATTTACAGGCATCCATTCCATTATCTGCTGCCCATTCATAACGTGCTACGGGTCAGCACTTAACTGTAAGTGGGCTTGTGAGAATTGACCTGACAGCCTACCTGCACCACAATGTAAAGAAACTAACTTGGCAGGAGAAAAAAAATTGTTCGGAAATCAGAGCGTGATGTGTCTTCTATTGGTATAGAGCTGATTTAATAAGCTATTTTAAATAATAAACAAAGAGTACTCCAGACTTCGCTGTCACAATTTACGTCACAGATGTAATGGGCATTTTACAACAATGAAAGCTAGCTTGCACCTAGCTTAAAATCGCTTCAAGATCAGATGCGAGCTTCCAATTTAGAGCAAAGGTTATTCTTTAAAAAAATTACTGGATGCTTATCTGGCAACCTGAGGTATTGAAAATATCCTGCAAAATTGCATTAGTCAGGTTACAAACTCTGTGGAGTCGAGTATTAAATATTCCAACCTGTTTCCCAGGTATAAGTGATCCCTCGTGGTTGAGAACTACCTGTATGGTTATCAGGCTGGTCACGAGGGGCAGAAGAATCAGAGGATGAAGGACCCGCCAGAGAGGACACACAGGATGAGAGACGAGATGGGGGGATATCAATATACTGAGACTTGGGAGAAAATGGCCTTAGTTTGCCCTTCCCTGTCCCACTTTCAGTTACCTGTGTTAACCCCTCCGGTGAAGATCCATGCTCCGGTTGTCATGGCTGCTTTGATGAGACCCTTCCCGAAGACTTGCTTGAGCTTTGGCTGGAGTTCGAAGTTCTGCAGGCCCCCGTGCACGGAGATGAGAAGCTTGGGAAGCTCCAGCTGCCATTCCTTGGTCATCAGGTGCAGAAGGAGATCAGGTTTTGTATCGAAGGACACTCGCACATACTGGAAGAAGAAGGGCCACAGGTTAGGGAGACAGGGCAGGGCTGCCTGGGTTGGTGGGGGTGGGGGGGTAGGGAGTGGGCGGGGGGTTGCCTGGGGTGGGGGGGGGTGTTGCTGCTTAGGTTTACCGATTGCAACAACGTGTCCAGTACTTGAGGAAAACCTCTCATATGAAGTCTGACTTTTGAAAAAAGGCAAATCATTTTCTTCACCAACAGAGTCTTTGTTTGATGAAGGGATCCATCACTTTTAAAGGTTTTCTTGAAATTATGATTTATTACACACTTTAAAATGGTTTGATTTTCTACAAGTTATATTTCTAAGACGTAACTTTCCCCAGTTACACTGACTGGGCCTAGACATCACTGGTTTCTGTGACCCTGATAGTCTGAGCGGTTTGGAAAAATTCTGCAGTTCTACCTAATGTAAGGAGAATTTTAAAACATGGTAACAGCTGATTACATTTATTTAATCTATAATAACTGCACACTAGGTATTTCTTAAAGAAGACAAGTGACAAAAGGCATGCCAATCATTCTTATAGAATAATATGAAAAATTAAAGTGTATATCAGGTTTCAAGGTATTAGCAGATGCATCTGGAAATAAGTGTACTAAGTATATGTAAATGAAATGTTATAAATACATACAATGATAAGCACATACATACTCATTTAGGTCTCAATTTGATTATATAAAGACTTCCACCTCAGGTGGAAACAACTGAAATATTGGGCACATATATTTGAGAGCCTTTTGAAATGCATTGCTGAGTGGGCATGAAAAGAGCCAATATTCAGATTCCCAAACAAAGTAGAAGCTGGAACCTCAGGAGACAAGGAAGGACCAAAGCAGGCTTTGGATTTGAGAGTTTCTCCTAAACCCTGGCAGATGTGGGAACCTGCTTTACGCAGTATGGACAAGTTTAACGGGGGAACCCCACATAAGCTGGGATACTTCAAAGGGCTCCATTCTCAAGTGTAAGGAAGAAAAAAAGTGAGCAGAAGTCTGATGTACAGAAGAAGAGAGCAAGGAAACCTGCCTGCTTCTACCTTGGTTCTGAGTGGATGGGGAAAAAAATTCCTCTCTGATTATTTATAAACCAGGGGCCCTCACAAAGGCTTTGATCCACATTCACACTATCAGTGTGGCTTCAAAAATACCAGAGTATTTGATTTAAAATGGATCTGGCTGGGTAATGGCTCTGGATACTCAGCAGAAACACATGCAAATCTCCTGTGGAGGAATGAGCCCTCAATCCAGAGCTCAGAGAGTTTCCACAGGAAAATAAACATTTCATAGTAAAAAAAATAAATAAATAAAATCACGTCTTACATAAGGAAATCCAGCAATATGCTAGAAAGACCGACAGAAATAATAGGTAGCAGAATAAGACCCTCAAAGATATTGAAATATTCAGAGGATATAAAATAGCTATACTTAATATGTTAAAAACACAAATGAGATTATTGAATGTATCAGTAAGGAACAACAGACTATAGGGAATGACCAATCCTTTTGAAGAAGAATCAAAAACAACGCTGAGAAATAAAAAAGTAATAATTTAAAGAAAAATACGATAGAAAAATTAAGCTCCAGATCAGACACACTAATGACAGATCCAGAGAAACTGACCAGATGCAGCCTATAGAGACAAAGGAATTAAAAACAGAAGCAAAACTGAAAACCTTAGAGGAGATGATCTGCATTCTAGATGGAAGTGAAAGAAATAATGGGCAAGAAGCAATACTCAAAAAGATGCGGGCTGGGCATTTCTTAGAAATGTTGAATGATACAGATTCTCAAATCCAGGAACGTCAATGAATCCCAAGCAGGATAAATAAAAACAAACAGCACTCAGAGACACCTCACAGAGACCTCCAAGGGGAGGGAAATAAAAAAACCCTGCAAGATCTGCTAGGAAATGAGACAAATCACCTACAAAGAAACCTTCTGTAAACAGAAGGTCTATTCCTCAACAGCAAAAATGGATGCCACAGCCAGTGTCTTCACTGTGCCAAGAGGAATTATCCGTCAGTGTAAAATTCTACATTCAGCGAAAATATCTTCCAAAGATGAAAGCAAATTATAGACATTTTCAGACTACCCAAACAGAATTTATCTCTAGCAGCCTTCCCTGAAGGAAATTTTAAGATATATATAGCAGGGAGAAATTACACGATCCGAAATGGATGATGTGGGATACAAGGAAGAATCATTAACAAAGACATTAGCAAATACGTGGTAAATCTAAAAAAAGCACTGGGTGTAGAACATAAAATGATGATACGGTCTAATTTATGGTGGGAAGGGCTAGAACCACAGCACTGGACAATACCACATTTAATTGGGTGGAAGTTATCAGCGTGAAAGCATTCTAAAGTCTGTATGCTGTGTGGGAGAGGAGAGAAAGGTCCTGATGAACTTTGGAATTTGTTAAGTATTAACGCACAACCACAGAAAGAACAGAACGACGTGTAATCGTGCAAATGTATGCTTTTGGATGTACAGACAAATGAGGTTATGCGGGAGGTGACAATTTATTGCAACATTTTTGGATCTAGGAGACCCCGTGGTTGCAAAAACCTCAGAAATTATGTCAATTCTTTTGTTAAAATGCATTTTAAATATACTTAGCTGAACTGTGAGGCCAAGTAGCAGAAAAAATGAACGCAGCCCGACAACATCAACTGTGTCATCAAGAAATACCAGAGAGCTAATGTTTCCTACATACGTAGACCAGAAGTCTAAAGACATGTTGGAATCTAATATGCTAATTCTCTATTAATTTAATCTACGCAGCAACGATCAATTCCAGAATGGAAAGGGTAAGGGTTGGCAATTTTAGCTAGTACATTATACCAACAGAATAATAGTAGAAGTGGCATATTTTGTGCACAAACTTTCCTGCAGAGGGCAAGATCTTTCTGGTACATATCCACAGAGATTTTCTATAACAATGTGTGTTTTTGTGCCACGCAAAGAGCCTTGGGGCTGAAGAGTGGGCACAGCCGCCGTAGAAGCAAGTACAGTGTTTCTTAAATAAAGGCTATGCTATTATCTCTATTGTTATATTTATGAACTCACTGAGTGACCCTAAGGAAAACCTCTAGATAATAGATGCTATAAGATGAAAGAATAAAACGTTTTCTTCGCCTGTATACTGCATCTACGCCATTTGAGTAGTTAAAATTCGGCAGCCCTGCTGAATTGAATTTATGTCATGTTGACTAATTCTGAAAAGGGATATTTAGTGAAATAAATTAGGGCTGGGACTCCCACGGCTTCCAAACCATACAAACCAAAAATGCTTAGTGTAGGAGATGGTTAAAAAAAAAATTGCTTTCTAAGTTACTGTTCTCTCCTTTACTCTCTTCTGCCTTCAAAAAAGAAAAAAAGAACCCCAGGAAAGTGACCAAAAAAACCCCAAAAAACAAAAACAAAAACCCTACTGAACTTGTTAAAATTCCTTTTGAAGCAGCCTAATCTTTTTCCTAGTTAAGAGAAGCTTGCTTGTGGTCACAGAAGTCTTGTTACTCTGAGTGCTCTACTAGGGAATGAATGACCTTGGATCACCTTGTCCCCAGCTCTGTCTTATAGATGGGGAAACAGAGGCACTTGCTGTCCAGTCTGTGTAAGGTCACACTGCCGGCAGACCCTCTTCATATATTTTTTTCTGCTCTCAATTTCTTAATTCTACTAAGAACCACCCATCCCAAACCCCAAACCAAGACCTTTTTGTATTTACTGTGCCCCAGCATATGTATTATCATGATTCCTCCCAGTAATGAGGAGGTTGGTGTCATCCACATTTCACTGCTGGGGGACAGAAACGATCCATCAGGTTCTCAAGTTCAACTGACAGTTAGTGGTAATGAGAGGGTCCATAGCCCAGGTTTGCTGACTCTAGAGTCCTTGCTCTTGACTTCAAACTAAAAATGCCCCTCCCTTCTCCTTTTCTTTTGCCTAGAAGCAGTCTCAAAGTTCTAATGATCCAGCAGCCTCCAACAGGCTTCTCAACCCCATGCCCTCACCAAAACATCAGCAGAGTTCTTTCTCCAATTCCTTTTTTGATCCCACTATTTCTCAGTTCAAAGTGCTACAATATATGTAAACGCTCATGTCACCTGTCCTGGTCCTCCCCACTTTGGCCTGACCCCACCTAGAGGTGTTTCCCCACTTCTCTCTGCACTTGGCTAATGCTGTTCCCTAAGTCCTAGAATACCCAACTTATCCCTATCTTGTCTGCAGAAATCATTCTCCTCTATCAAAGGCTTTATCTGACTTACCCTGAGAATGCAAACTCTTCATCAATGCAGCATAGCTCTCCACCTAACCCAACTGGATTTTTTTTTTTTTTTCCTGGTTGTTTCTTGCACTTGTCAGTTTTATCTGCCCAGGTAGCAAGATCTTTGAGGGCAGGGACCATGTTTGACCTGAGCGTGATTTTTTTTTTTTAAAGATTTTATTTATTTGACAGATAGAGATCACAAGTAAGCAGAGAGGCAGGCAGAGAGAGAGGAAGAAGCAGGCTCCCTGCCGAGCAGAGAGCCCGATTTGGGGCTCGATCCCACGACCCTGAGATCATGACCTGAGCCGAAGGCAGAGGATTAACCCACTGAGCCACCCAGGTGCCCCTGAGCGTGATTTTTGATAAAACTTTCATATTGGCTATGAAGTAGTCAACCTTAGAAATGGAAAGGAACTTAGAAGTATCTTAGCAATCATGGGAACTAGAAATCACTGGGCTCAATTCTTCTGCTTTACAGGGAAGGACAGGGAGAGCCAGGGAAAGTGAATGACTGGGACCTCCGAGCTAGCCGTCTAACAATCAACCACTCATCTAGTTCATGATTAAAGCCAATGCTGCTGCAGAAACTCTTGGTGGAGCTGTGCCTCTCAGAATTTCATGTGCACAACTCTCCCGGGAGCCTTGTCAAAAGGTCCAGTAGAGCTGGGGTGGGGCCTGTGGTTTTGCATTTCTGACAACTTCCCAGGGACCACGTGAGAAGCAAGGATTACAACTCTTCCCCAGACCAAAGATTCTAAGCGGTGTTTTGTGTTTCTCATCGTGCCAAAGGATAGAAAGATCACTCAATATTTTACATGCAACTCACAGAGAGGAATGGGAGAGATACCGGAGGAATTACTCAGGCAACAGTAAATAAGAAAACACAGCTATTTTCAGTGACCCAAATGATCGCCAGTGACCTAATCCCCTGGAGAATAAGAGGCAAGATTTTTTTTTTTAAAGGAAGAATTTAAAGGAATCCATTAATTGTTTTTGTTATTGTCATGGTTTAGTGACTCCAATGATTTGGGGGGTAAGAGGCTAATTAAAACAAGGGGATAAAATGACACTTGACGATGATCTGAAGATGTCAATTTTTAAAATTATGATTGTACACCCATAAAAAAGCAGCTTAGTCAGGAACTCTCCAGAAGCTTATAACGTAACAGCTAACTCATGTGCCAAATCAGCAGCTTCAAGGTCATAAATGGTTGTCCCCAGAGCAATTAGTAATTGGTCAATGTGGTTGGAAATTAGGAGCTATTTTGGTTATCAAGATAAGCAGTTTTGACTGTCCACCTGTGAGCTCATTGATTGCTAAGGGATCACTTTACAAATAATAAGAAACCTTCCTGATGTGGATACTATATTTTGTCACCTGGTCAGTATTCTGATATGGTGAGGCGTGCTTCTATTTATGGATTTTCTAATCATGAGCAGCATCACACTCTATCATCAGGTATGGGCACTGTAAGTCATTTGCCCAATCTGCACACCTTCGCTTGTGAAATGGGGGTGATCCCGACCACCTCACAGGACACCGTGAGGACTAAATGGCGGAAAATCCCCTGGTATGGCAGAAAAACCAATACATGAAAATTGAATGAAGGTTACAAACACTCACCTCAGAAATGGCTTCTGCCTACAACAGGATCCAAATAACTTGCCTTTAACTCTTTAGCAGATGAGTTAAAGGAGCAATTTGTTTCTCAGTTCTGAGTTACCTGGGGGCGTGATTGGTGCAGGTGTTTATCTATATGAAAGCACCTGTCAAGAGCAAAAATGTTACTTTTGCCCTGGGCTGCCTAACCCATCCTTCGCCCACATGCCCTTAGTCACTCACTGTATAATTTCTAGAGATAAACGGAGCTCAAATAAGTTGCCCAGGCCTCGAATAATCTTCTCCTTTTCTTTTCTATCCTTAGCACCCCTGCCTGGAGCAGGAAGCCTGTGTGATGAGCTAATGACATCCAGAACAACACTTTGAGAATTTCCTATACAAAATAGGAGTTTGCTCTGGTTGAAATTGTCCTATGGGATCTGTTCTTAGGTGCTTTGGGGGCACATAGCGTGACTTTCACAAAGAACATACATTTTGAGTTCCGAACCACAAACTTATGAATTAAATTTTGTGAGACTCTGATAGAAAACGAGGGGTGTCTTTTGCTCCAGTGGCACAGGGCTTTGGTAGCCGAAGCCTGAGTTTTTATTCTGCCTGATGCTAAAGGTCTTTCTGGGTAGCAGGTGACTTCACTAAAGCTACTCTTCCTGCCAAGTCAGTAGAAATGTTACTATTCACTCATCAAAACAGGACTTGACTTTACCCATGGCCTCACTGTACTAAACTTGGAGGTCACAGGTGCGTCAGAGGCTAGACAATATGGTTCTGCCTTTGCAACACCCAGGGTGGGCAAAGGCTGGTGTGTGTGTGTGTATGTGTGTGTGTGTGCGCGCATGCATGTGTGTGAGGGATCACCATTACAACTTAGAACAGGCTGGGGTTGTTTAAGTAAAATATAATTAAAAATTCTAGACTGGATTGGAATTCTGAACTGGAGAGTTGGTGGAATACTTTGGCTGGGATGATGAATGAGTCACCTGTGTAGGCCTAAATTTTGACTCCGGTAACCTTGCACGGCTTTTTAAATGAAAATGTAAAAGAACTACCAAATGATAAATCTGGCTACGCTCCTGGAAATGGTAAATCCTCTTCCTGGTCCTCTGACGCCATCTTTTTTTTTTTTTTTTTTAATTTATTTGTCAGAGAGAGAGCGAGCACAGGCAGACAGAGTGGCAGGCAGAGGCAGAGGGAGAAGCAGGCTCCCTGGCGAGCAAGGAGCCCGATGTGGGACTCGATCCCAGGACGCCGGGACCATGACCCGAGCCGAAGGCAGCTGCTTAACCAACTGAGCCACCCAGGCGTCCCTCTGACGCCATCTTTAATCCGGGAAATGGCCCACTGGGGTTGGTCAGTAGTGCTTGCTTGGAGTAGCGGCAAGACCACTGCGAACTATTTGAACACTTATTTTGAATGCTGTTCTTCCAAGGCTGTAGGGGGACATTTGGCCCATTTCCCTTTCGGTTGAGAAATGTGATAAGCATCGTTTCATTTTTTTAATTCTTTGTAGCCACATCTTTAAATGGGTACTTTTAATTGAAGCTGTGGCCAAAGACGACACATCAGGTCAGACTGCTATAAGACGATTTTGCTGACACCAGCTTCCCGAGCCCCTGGAGCTGTGAGTTTTGCAGCAAGAGTTTCACACTGATGGTTTCGTGTACGTGAAAGTTCCCTAGAAGGAAAATACTCAGAGAGCGAGTGTGTGGTGTCACTGGTTACTGCATTCCTAGTGCGTTGACCCACGAAACTTTGGATGCAAAAAATGCCGTTGGAATTGAGTCTACATTGTTTTTGTGATTCCTCAGTGTTAAATACCAGGTACATCCAGGTGATAGCTGCTGGCCAAGAAGTCAAAGCCAAAGGTTTAGAAATATCCAACTCTACTGAGCATGTAAATAGGTCAGAGTAGGGGTGCTCTCTATATTTTCTGCCAGAATTATTTAGCATAAAATTTTCTAGAGGCAAAGAGATGGGAATCTTCTAAAGGTAAGATGGGTTTCCTACAGGAGGGTTGGCTCTTTCCTTCCTTTCTTATAGGTCTATGATTGGGACCAGAAGTTTCAGTGATATATTCTAGTTTTAATCTCTGTTTCAGAAAGCCCTCCCAAAGGTACTGCAGATTCAGTGGCCTAAAGATTAAAAGGTAGAAAGTAGAAACCAATGGAACAAATACCAAACCCCTCAAATACCTTACCATGCTTATGGAAAGCTGCCTAGTTAGCCAACGTCTAATGATTAGTTGTCTTCTTTGCTGAAATGGATTTCATTTAATTTTGTGTTTGGTGTGGGTCAGTCAGCGGTGAGTCCCAGATTAAATTTGCATAATTCAAAGGCAGACAATTAAAAAAAAATCAAATTCCATCCCAAAACGTTTGAAGAGCATACGATTGTAGGTGACGTGCTGCCAACAGACTCCCCGGGCCTGGAAGCATCCTCCCACCCCAATCCTTCCCACTCCTCCTTACCCTACCACTGGCCGTGCTCAGAGAATAAGGCTTTCACCCAAGTGGACTCGACAGTTAGAGGTCAACAGTGTGACGATGAGGCAGAGGAACAATTACCTAAATTATATAAAAACTGTAATAAGGGGCTCAGCCTGATCTAATAAACAGTGAATACCAAGGGAAAACCTGATGATAATTATGCGAATGACTTGAGAGGTTTAAATGCAAGCCCTTAATTAGGTCATACTTACCTGGTCCACAAGTCAGCTCAGCATGCATTGGAAGAGATGATTAGTAGCAAAAAAGATTCTGTACACTGGACTCCTGCCCTGCCCCCTTTTCTAAAGAACCTACTGTAGCCCCAGATAAGGAAGAGTCTTTGAGAGAGGGCCCGAGCTTTAGTATCTTATCATCTTCTTCCTTGGTCCTCATATTCTCACGTTTAGGAGGCACCTGAATGAACTGCCAGGTCCCCCAGTAGCCCAGGAATGGCAACTGGGGCATGCGATTTGGTAGGGCCTCGCTCGGTGCCGAGAACAGAAGGGAGTGAGGATCCCTCACTCACTGTCAGCTACGGGAGTGTCTCCTGCCTGGTTCAGGATTTCTTTGTGAAGTGAGAGGGATGCTGGATCCAGGGCTACTGCACGTTCCCAGGCTTGTCAAGCCTGGGAATTGAGGACAGAATACCACAAAGTGCTGGGAAAAGCTCGGAAAATGGTCCCATTAACCTAGGATGTAATTTTGCAAAGACCTCCTCCTGCTCATAGCTTTTGAGTTTAATTAACCTCATCAGATAACAGTAATTTTCTAATTCCACTGCAAAGTTTTCAAAACCCTTACCAGAGAGCTAGAATAGAATAGTAATTAGTTTTCCTTCAAAGTATCTCCTATAGTTGATACCAAGCATATAGGACAGAGAAGACGCAGAACTGACGGCAAGTCCTCAGGGGCCCTGGTTCAAGAATTATCTATGTCATTAAATAACCAAGTAACTCTCAGAAAAGAATTTAACTTCTCTGGGCTCTGGTCGTCTCGTCTATGAAACAGGTAGAGAGGGTGAGATTACTTAGTACTTTTTAAGCCCGGCTGAATAGAATAACCTGGCTAATTTAAAAAAATACCTCCAATGCCCAAGTTCCATCCCAGACCAATGAGGGAGACTCTCTGGGAGTGATTCTTGGCCATGGGCATCGGTAGTAGCCCAAGGTCACTGTGGTCCTCCGAGCAGAGAACGACTGTATCAATCTCTCCAGTGTTTTTAGTGACTGAAGCTCTGTGATGTCATGCTGTACTTCCTAGGGGAAGACATACAGACATAATATTTCCGAGCAGATTATGGTTTCCCTATGGCCCATCACATTTTAATAAAGATTCTCTTTTCTCCAACTGAACCCTCTACCAAACTCCGGTGGATTCTACCTCACGATGTGTCCAGACCACAGTGGCATTTTGAAGACCCAAATGCCTTATCTTGGGCTGTCCTGAAGGTAAAAATTAATGTTATATATAATTTTTAAAAAATGAAAGTCAAAATTGATCTGCCCTCTAGAAGTGTCTTGCCCACTTTGCTGAAAATCATCCCAACTTTCAAATATTCTTGTCAGGAACATGGATCAAAGACATGAAGTTAGCTGACCTGTTTCCCTTCAATCATGGTGAATACTTAACCACGCCTTCACCACCTGAAGACTGACTGACATTCTTTAACAGACAGCAGTTGCTGATTTTTCCCTTTGCCCAAACTGCATGCCAGTTTGTTGGGGAGGGCAAGAAGTAAGGAAGGCCCAGGTTGGCACAAAACCACCATCGTGCCTGATAAAGCCAGACATCTGACCTGCTGTCAGCTCCGCCCCTTGGTCTAGACAGGAGAACCAAAATAATTCAAGGCCAGGTATTCAAAGTGGACAAAATGTTCATTGTCTCTGGATAGGAGGGACTCTCACTCGCTAAATATTTGGTTGTATGAAGAAAAGGAAAAAAAGGAAGAAAGAAAGAAAGAAAACTGGTCCTCGTTTGGCTGATAAGACTCTGAAAGAAAGGTCTCTCCTCACGGAGTCTGCTAGGAGACCATCAAGGACACACAAGATCTAATCTGAGGGCCGGCTTCATGGTCACACTGTTCAGAAAGGCAGTGCTTAGAGTCTAATGCTCTGCACCTGCTATCTTGAGGTCCTTAACAGTTTTATCCTTGAATCTGTGTTTTGTACGTGAAGTCTGATGGGAAGGGAGAGCATGTGCAGAGGGCTTGGGACCTCCACTCACACGTGGTCCACGGTCCCATTTCCCACCCCCTCCTGCTGCCTCCCTGGGACAGGGGATCTCAGTCACCCGCTCCCACCTCTGGTGTCCCTGCCAGTCCAGCCTCCCCATCCCAATGTCACTTGGGGCAGCAAAGAGGTTTGTGCTCCATTGCTGACTGGGACCTGAGTGCCCCTGAGGACAGGGGTAGGGCTGGGTGTGTTCCCTGTAGCATTTAGGGACAGAGAAGGAAGTAGCTGTCCCTACCTTAGGCTGCCCGGCTGTGGTGGGTTTCCTAGGTGACTTGCTGGAAAGTCTCACCCACACCAGATCCCGAGCAGGTCCCACGACAGAGACTGCCATTCCCTGGATTGTGCCGGTCTACTGTGAGTTGGGGTTGTCAGCCGTGGGAATGGGGGACTGCTTTCCCTGCCCCAGCTGGGGGCCTACATTTTCATTTTACACTGGGATCTACCATCCTGTAGCTGAACTTTCCAGGCCGACCTGATGGCCAACAGATAGTTCTGGGTTTCACAGAGCTATGTGGGGTTTGGGGAGGTCTATGGGAGTTCGATGTCATACACATTCACACTCCCAGAGCAGAGCGGAAGAGTTGCCTCTTCAAGTTTTTCTTCTACTGCCGAATGTCATAATATACACATATCATATATCAGCTGTGTGACGTGCGGCACGGAGCTCACAGGCACCATTCAAGCGCCCTATGATGTCACTGGGTAGACCACTCCACGATGATCACTGTCTGCTAAGCCATTTCCTCATCTGTAGCCTGTTCTCTCATCTTGGGGGGGGGCACATTTCATTCTCAGCATTGTCATAGTCTCATCTCCAGTGAAGAACTTTGGCCCCTCATGGATCCCTTTCCATCCCTTTGCTTTCTTTTCTTTTCTTTCTTTCTTTTTTTTTGCAGCACTGTTCTTAAAGGATGAACTTAGATGGCTTTTAATTAATGCATGATTCTAGAGGATCCCCAGTGTATACGGTTCAGTTCCATACTGGGAATGGGAACTGTGCTGAGCTGGGGACTTTAATGACTTTGTGTAGGGGAATACATCCCCTGGGTGGATGACGAACATTGCTAAATTTCCATTGCCCTTGGTTCTGTATAAGCCAAGACTAACTACCTCCCCCTTCAGGCCACCTTTCCCCCCATGCCTTACTGGGGGCTGCACGTAGCATCCTTTTCTTCCCAATACACTGCTCAAAATTGTTCTTGCTCTAATGTATAGCTCTGTGCTGATTTTCTTAGGGGAAAACTATGAGAACAACTCAGTCAGTCGTTCATGGGGAAGAAAATCCTGTATGAGTAGGGGAAGAGAGGGAAAGGGGAGGAGAGATGAGAGGGGAGAGAGGTGGTTTTTTTCCCATATTTAGTCTATGACTAGTGTAAAGTGACTTCCCTTGCATTTTGCAGTATGCTGCTCTAAGCAAAATTTCCTCTCCAAACTCAGAAAGCTTCGTGGTGTGCCTGAGAGCAGCCACTCGTCCGCCCTCAACTAACTCTCTTTGTTAGAAGCAAGCTTGTTGAAATAGAGCATTTCTAGAATTTCCAAAAACATATGGTGTACTGTTCTCCTGGAAAAAAAAATCTGTCGGCCAAGTAGGCAGAGGTTCATGATGAAAGCTGCAATTTAGAAGCAACAACTCTTAGAAGTAAAATCTGTATTATTTCCTAAAGTCTCTGTTCCAACAAAATGCTTTTCATATAGAGCTCTTCTCCTGAGCACATTATTGGACACAGCTGCTTGGAGCAAAAGCACTCGCTTTAGATGGCAAGATCTCTGTTAGACAGTCTGGGATGATCATTTCTACCTTGAACTGAAAGAAATGCTAGTTACTGATAGAACAAAACAGAAACCTAAAGGTAAGATTTTTTTTTTTTTTTAAACCAAAGGAGAAAGAAAAACATGCTCTAAGGGATGAGACCCAGAGAGTAACAGAATAAACAGTGGATCACTGTAGAAAGCTATTTGTTATTATTATCTATAACAACAGTCACTGTGCCCAGTATCCATACTAATTATTTAAAAAATCCTGGGAGGAAGCTTTTCTTCCTCCCATTCTATAGAGGAGAGCAGAGATGTACAGGGCCAAGGTCATCAGAGCCCCTTGTCCAGCTGGGATCGGGCAGATGTGGGACTAAACCCAAAGGCTCCATTTCTGCCTCTTCGCCTCTCCTTCGCAAGACATGAGAAAGAATTTGGGAAGCGACTGAATGGGTTTCTGATTACCATGGCTTTGTTGGAATGGCCACCTCCTTGGAACTCAATGGTCCCAAAAGCATCCGTTGGGCTGAGTTGTGTGTGCTTGCTGATGGACCACTTCTCGGACTGGATATCATTTCGGGAGAGGCGACTCTCATTTTTCTCATTCTGAAGAACGGAGATACTGGGAGTGAGGCCCACATGCTGGCCGATCAGACGCCCACAGCAACACCTGCAACAGAAGAGGTCAAAGTGAATCCTCGGTCTCTGCCATTATTGGAACACCCACTTGGGACGACCTGCAGGAGACATCGACAGACCGTAGCCAACCAGTCAGCTCTCCGGCAGCTCCGGCAGAATCCCACGATGTGGCTGTATGAGGCAAATAGTGAACTCAGGATTTACTTGCCATACGAATTTTCTTTTCTGCCCCTCCTCATTTTCCTTTAGCTGGAGAAGCTATAACATGCCTCCCGGCCTTCTCCACCCACCTCTTCCAGACCTGCCATATTGTTCAGGATCGGAACCTGCGGAGAAAAGCCCTGTAGATTTTTCTACTTTTCACTCCTCCCATATCAAATCTTGCATGAAAGCCACTGCACGGCTTTGGGGGAGAATTTTAACATGCACATTTAAATAAGGACTCTCACTCAATGTGAGTCCAACCTAACTTGTCTTTCCCCAACTGACAAACACTGTCAAATGTCTAATTCTGGGAATAAAAACCTACAGCTTAAGTGTTCCAAAGGAAACAATGAAAATATTATTCACAAGGTATTTGAAAACAAAATTCAATCTTCACATCATGGAAATGGCCTTTATACTTTCCCACTACCGCTATTAAAACAGTTAGTAATAATACTGATACATATCCTTCATACTTGTACCACTATTACAACTATTAGTAAAAACACTGACACATAGTTATCACTTATTAAATACTAATGATGATCACATTCATTTTATGAATAAAATATTGCAGTTTTGAAGGTTAGGAAATATGCTCAACATTACACAGCTAGTCTGTATGACTTTACAGTCTGTATTTTAAATCATGTGGCGCCTGGGTGGCTCAGTGGGTTAAAGCCTCTGCTTTCGGCTCAGGTTATGATCCCAGGGTCCTGGGATCGAGCCCCGCATCGAGCTCTCTGCTCAGCAAGGAGCCTGCTTCCTCCTCTCTTTCTGCCTGCCTCTCTGCCTGCTTGTGATCTCTGTCTGTCAAACAAATAAATAAAATCTTTAAATCACTTGGTTACATTGCCTTTTCATAAAGGCATTTCCAGACATTCGTATTTACTGCATTCCAAATGCTTCTTACCTCATATGTTTTTAAGGCAAAATGAGGGAGGTAAGGAGAATACAAAAGGTAAGGTAAGTAGGATACTAAAAACATGCTCGGACGAGAATCTGCTGGTCAGCAGTCTAGTCAGTAATCTGCTAGGAGTCTTTTGTTTAAAAAGCTCTTTTTCATTATAGCAGAGAATGTTGGTACAAACTAAGCATTCTGATGAAATGCTTAGAAGGGAAAATCAGTAACCATACTAAAAAATACATATAACCCACTTATAGACAGTGATTAATTCCTTCCCAATGGGGTATTTGTTATTTTGTACAGGCTCTTAGAGAATTAACTGCAGGCATGGCATATTATGTGGGGTATACATAGAAGACCGTTGCAGAGCTGCCCAGCAAATATAAAAAAAAAGCCTTTGACGTTGGTTTCCTTGCAATGGATAGTGATTACTATTGTAGTTCTGTTCCCATAATTGCTACTCTGTGTTCTCACTTCATTATAGAAACAGCAAGATTACCTATGGGGGTCTTTGGTGCTGGGTATGATGTGAACACATTCTCTTTTATAAAATGCTCTTTCTATCCAGGATTTCTGAGCCTGAAAAAAAAGAAGAAGAAGAAGAAGAAAGGTGAACATAACCTTGACGTATGTTTGTCGGGGAAGCAAATTTTCATAATCGTGTAATAGACTAGTATTTAATAAACCAAACTGAAATTGTGGTTACTTCACACATAAACGCTGCATATAACAAAATCAATTGCTGCCAGTACCTGTTGATTAGGTTAACCTGGTAATATTGAGTCCAAGAAAATGATCATAATAAAAAAAAAATGTTAGTGATGGAACCATATACAAATTCTTGATTTTTGAAGGCAGAATAGCGATGCTATTTATGGAGGAAATTAAAAACACAGAGCTACGGTATGTTTATATCCCCATACAGAACAAATATTCAGGGGCGGAAGGAAATATATGTAAATATGCATGAAGTTCTCATGGCTAACACTTCCATTTGATTTTCTTTGTGGAAAGAAGGAGAAACTGAGGTGCCTGGGGCACTCAGTCATTTGAGTGTTCAGTTCTTGATTTTGGCTCAGGTCATGATCTTAGGGTCATGAGATCAAGCCCCACGTTGGGCTCTGATCTTGTTGAGGAACCTGCTTGAAGAATCTCCCTCTACCCCTCCCTCCACCTCTCCAAAAAGAAAGAAAGAGAGAGAGAAGTGGTAAGACAATTACAAAATTCAAGAGCTCTATTCCATCATGTTTTTTCAAAAATCCTAATTAGCAGTGCTTAAATGCAAGAGGAAAAAAAGGAAATGGAAGCATAAGGAAGATAAATGTCTTCATCACAGTCCAGAACTTTACAGGTGATGCCTTTAGAAGGAAGGAAGATAGCACTTTTTCTTTTCCTTTCTTTTCTTTTTTAATTCCACATGTCTTTCAGCATAGGAAACACAGCTTCTTAGAATGCACATTGTTGGGACTGTCCACCAGGAAGTCCAGTCACTGAGATTGGGTTCCCAGAAGGATAAAGGAAGCCCCAGAAAACTATACCATCTTTGTTCGAAAGCACAGTGTCCATCCCACAGCCCTTTACCCCTTTCTTTACCAGTTTTTTAAGAAGTAGAGAAGTTTCCTGTGAGATCCTGTAAGCTACTCAGAAGATTCCTTTTCCAAGCATTTAAGATGGAAGTTGTTAAAGCATCCTGTAAAGTTATTTCCATATGGTATCATCTTTTCTTTAACACAGTATCAGGGCTAAATTTATACTCTTGAAATATACAGGGCCAAAGTGCAACTTTGTGGTTTATTTGGCCTCGGCGCCCATTGCTAACTGTTACAAGTGCCCATATGTTGGCTGTAATTGATATTGACTCTGCCAAGGACCCAAACATCTATATAAACTGTGCCAAGGTCTAGTTTGCTCTCAACCCTTAGCCTCCCATCTCTCTCCTCTCTCCTGATGGAGGCTAGGCAAGCATATAGCACAGAAGGCAGGAGTTATCTCATATGACAAACAACACTGTAAAAGTAGCAACGTGGGGGATGCTTGCATTTCTCAGTGTTTATGCACTGTCCACATGAAGAGGAGCACGCAGCCTGCCTCCGAGATCCCTGGGTCCAGGTGGCCCTCTGCACCCTCAAATCACAAAAGGTAACATTTGCAATTCTGTTTGTCAGCTGGGCAAGAAGAAAGCCCCAGTGTCTCTTCACAAAGATTTTTCTTCTCAAATATATAGGAAAAGCGAGTGGCTGCATCTCTGCAACAGAAATGAGCTGAGCAGCATAGATAACCAGGCTTTATCTTTGTGAAAAGCCTGTAAATTAAACTATTCACAGGCTGTGATTTTTCCTAGACACTGAATACTTTCATTGATAACATCTCTTGGCAGAAAGATGGTAAAAATATTCCTCCCTGGACATTTGAAACCAACTTTCCCTACACCTCAGGGAGCAGGAAAGGTAGAATGCACTTTCCTTTCTTCTTTGTGGCCCACTTTGGCAAGAATTCAGAAGGATCTTTTGGAGAAGCTTCTGTAAATTTGGGGAAGTGCCAACCAATACTCCCCGAGAACAAAAGGCACGGCCGTACACAGATAGAGAGCGAGGTTTGCCATTAGAAACGGTGGCATGACTGGGACTCTACAGCATGGACAAAGTCACATAATTTGGGGGGGTCCTCAGTTTTTCTCATCTATAATATGGGCACAATACTAATAGCTGACACACCAAGTTATTATCATTATTATTTGGGCACTGTGTTTCACTTCAAGAAAAGGGACCAGTGCTGGGTTGATTCTGGTACTTAAAGTTCAGATGCAAATTCAGAACTTGCTCTCACAGTCTTGACCTAGTTTGATTTCTCTTTGTGTTGGGGATCACAGGCTCTGAGAAGGCCTAGGTGGCCACAAAAAATGGTATACCAAAAAGTTATTTAGCTTCCCTGAGTCTTTTCTATTAACATGAGGATAATCATAGCTGCCTCAGAACACTGTTGTATTTACCAAAGCACATGATTCAGGGAGGGCACCTGGAACTCAGTGGCCACTCAATATTTAACATTTACAAAGGGCTCCTCTTGTGCCTGGAAATACGCCATATATATATTATCTCCATGGGTCCTCATAAGGACCCCATGAGGGAAGTACTACTTTTATATCTGCTCTACAGTTGAAGAAATTGAGGCAGAGAGATGCAGCAAGGACATTTTAAAGCCAGAGTTTGAGCTTGCACAGTTTGACTAGAGTTCACACTCTTACCCACTCTGCTAAACTGCCTTTCCAAATTATATATTATTGATATTAAATACCCTTGATCTGGGCAGTGCCATCTGGGCATGCTTGGGATTGCCTTGGTTTTTAGACATAGTTGGACTCCTAGAGGCATGCCTTAGACCCAGCACATACTAGCACCTTTCTCTCCTCTTTCCCTCGCTCTGTCCCCACATGTGGAGTAATACATAATTTACTCTGCATTCTACCTCTCTCCTTAGGATAAAGGATTGGGGTGGGACATTAGGAAGGTATTGTAATAGGAGCAAGAAGTAAAAGAGGGGGGATCATTATAACAGCTCTAACAAAGAAAGGTGATTCCAACAGGATTTCTAACTTGAGAATCTAGAGGACCATGACATAAGAATTAGACTTTCCAAGGACACCTTGATTATTTGTCTCACACGTGGATCCCAGTTTCAACTTGGAAGGCCCTAGAAGTTTTACTCAGAATTACTACACAGAGAAATTGCCACCTGGTTAGTTTTAAAAAACAAAGTAACTTGACTCGTTTCAGTTTAGAAACTTAATTGCCTTCTTGAAGCCAAAAATCCCACCTCACTGTTAGTGAAAGGAATGAAGATCAATTTCTATTTCTTCTTACCAAAATATTAACCATTTCCCTTGCAAAGGCATGGAAAATTGGGAGGAGGGTAGGGGAAGGAATATAATAGAAAAAAAAATCTTTCCAACATTTATAATTGAATTCTTTTTTTTTTTTGAGAAAAAAAGTATAAAACATAATAGAAAGAGTGCATGTATAATACATGAATTAGAAATGCTACAAAATATCGTGCATAATTGATTATGCTCTACTGTGGGCTTTGCTGTATTATGCTTTTATTCAGGTCTTCAGTGTGGGTAGATATTAGATTTTTAAAATTATTTTCTTAAAGAGCATAAATTTGAAGTATAATTATGGTTTAACTTGTTCCCAAAACTAATTCCTTTCTCTTTTATCCAAAGGCTTTAAACTGCTCTGCATGAGCTTCATACTTGGCTTAAATATCCAAGTAAGTTAGCTCAAATGGCTATCCTTGTGTTAGAAAGCATGAAATAGTTTTGGCATGCCATGTTTCTCACTGACCCTTTAATTCTCTTCTAATACAAAACTTCAATGGACAGGATGCCCTAAAATCTTTTCTTCTTAAATTGGCTTTGGAAGTCTCGTGTACTCTTAGAAAAGATGGCTTCCATCAGACCTTAGAAAATCACTTTGTACATTCTTTTCTAAAGGTAGAACAGCCACATCACCATGACTGAGTTCATGAAGGGCTATTTTCTTTCTTGTCTTTCTGCATTATCAGTCATGTGTGATGTGTAATAGGGAAGTGGTTTCAAAGGCTAATAATTAAAAGACATCGTATTGAAAACAAAAACGAGGACATTCATGTTTTGAACAAAGTATCATGATTACCCTGAAAGAATAAAGTACTAATTTTGCAAGTAAAATGTACAGTCAATAAAGGATACAAATGATAGAAACAAACAAACAAAAGCTTAAATACTGCCTCTTAAAGGGAAAAAAGTTAAGTTATTTCATTTAGTCAGATTTCACTTCTTTTTCACAAAGGTTCCGCTGCAAACATTCGTTTCCCCGATGATTCCGATGCCTCATACTCCTGACTCCCACTCCCCCCCCCCC
>ML099308.1:36655-75959 GCA_003697995.1 Taxidea taxus jeffersonii
CCCCCCCCCCCAGCTATAGGACCAAGAACTTCTCCAGGCAGGAATGGTTGATAAGTACAGACATCAAGTATATACTAAATCTGTCTCCAGAAAGTCTTGGAAGCTGCTACTGCAATCCACCCTTTAGGAAGGCAACTTAACAGAACAACAACCCAGACCAGTAATGACGAGAAGACAGACAGAAAAAAAAGAATCCACTAAATCTACAGAACAAACTGAGTGAAATTTCACCATGTTCCTTATTTTGAGACTCTCCTGTTTCCCATGTACGCTCTGTCCTAATCAGAACAAACACCAAAGACCCAAAGGTAATGAATGCCTGTATTCCTTTTTGACTCTAACTTTTCTTCAGCATCAACCTGGGCAATCCTTTGGTCTTCCTATAGATCCCCTTGATCCACTTTTGGGAGGTTGAACAAGAAGAAAAGAAGCCAAAATCATTTTACCTGAGCACTGACTCTGGGTGGTGGCAAAGGCAGTCCCACGAGCAGCTCCTGTTGCTTTCATTTTGCTGTGTCGGGGGCTGGTCATCCCGTTAATAATGCTCTTATGACCGCCCACTGGAAAAAAAGCCACTTGCCCAGCTCTTCCCCCAAGAGACGTTTCAAGTAAGCAATGAACTTGGGCAGATTAGCCCCTTGGAATGTGCCGCTTTGGGATTAGCCTCACTAAGAATCCCATGGACATTCCCTTGCAGCCCTCAAACACTGCTTGATGTGAACATCTAATCTGACGCCACAAGAAAAACAAATCCCCGGAGAGATCGGATTTAACTGGCACAAGTCCTGACAGGCTCTCCCCCCGCCTTTCCTTTTTCCATTTTCAGAGAGAAGGCTTCTGGAAGTGTGATAAGGTGATCTGAGCTCTGAAAAGTTCAACTCGGGAAAGTAAACCCTTCTAAGGAAACTGTATTAACGCTCCGAGTGGTTCGAACACACAAGGGGCATTGTTCCTTCCTCCCCAAAGAATGGGATGATAGCATTTCTTTCAAGAGGAATGGCGAACAACTCCGCATGTTTCAAAAATAGTTTGGTCCCCGAACCTGAGCCCAAGCGGGATGAAGCTGGACTTGGCCGGTGGCTTCCCGCAACTTCTAAAATGTCAATAAATGATAAAACTTATCTGATTGCTCTCTCGTCCTTGGTCCCTCCCTTGAAACTGCAAATGTGTGATTAGAAACCGACACTCTCCCGTTTCAGAGAGGAGCGGTGAGCATTCCAGGATAGGGACGTGGACTGAAAGCAGTCACACCAGCGTGGTTTGTGACCTGTGGTGGCCCAAGCGGGAGCTTTTCTGGCTCACACAAGAAGGGCTCTTTCAAACATCAGCCGGGGGTGAATGTTCCAGAAAACAGCAGTTCTTACCTACGTAAGTGAACAAACTGAAAGAGAAAAGAGCTCCACTTTCAACAATACACGAGTACTTTGTAAAAAGTAAATATATAAGCATGTCCTCTCCAAAGGACTGCTCTCTCCCCACAGAGAGAAGTCAGAGCAGAGAGGGGGTGTTTATGCTCAACCACCTGGGCTGTGAATCTGTGAGGGCAGGGCCACTTTCATCTTCATTTTTCCTGAAAATACCCAGTAGGTGTTACTTGAACGCTTGCAGGAGGTCATAGCGTGACCCGGCAGACGTACCTTCGCCTTCTCCTTGCCTCTCTACTGTTTCCAAGACTGATCTCCTTCAAACTCTGGTCTCTCACATCCTGAGGTTCCCCAGACACAAGAATCAATAAATTGCTTAATGACCTTCAACCGAGGAGGCAGCCCAGTAAACAACTTACAAGTGGAACACCAGACTGAGCTTTACCATTAACCACAGTGCGGAGAAGTCCCTTTACTGGTCTTTAGGAGTTTGGTTACAGAATGGTATGTAGTGACAGCCTTGACGATATGCATCCCCTCTTTTCAAGCACTGGGAACACTCCTATGCATTCTATTCTCAGGGACTCACCAGAGATGTGAGCACACAAAGATGTTCATTGCAGCTTTATTTATAACACAGAAAAACTGGAAACAAAAGTCCACCAATGGGAGCCAATTAAACTATGGCTCATCGCACTTGAGGATCAGAATCCAGTTTCAAAAGACTAATTACCTGGAGAAATACAAATTTTCACATTCTTATGTGTGAAAAGCGGGCATAAAATAGGAAGTGAATAATAATTAGAAATTGTAAATACATACAGACATAATAGGTAGGGACTATACTAAAGTGGAAACTGTAGCTAATTTTTATTTTCTTCCTATTATTTTCTATATTTTCCTAACTTTTTTTCCCCCCTGTAACCATATATTTGTAGTCATAAAACTATATTCTTTGTGGTTAGGTTTCCAGGTCCTCCCCTCCAGGCCCACCCCCCCAACCCCCAGCTATGAAGCTTAAGATAACAGGAAGTCCCTGGGAAGAGCAGTTCAGAAAGTGACTTAGGAAGAATTTGGTTAAAAGAGAGAAGGCCTGGCTGGCTTAGTCAGGAGAACCTGCAACCCTTGACTGCCGGGTGAGGAGGTGAGCCCCACACTGGGTGTTAGAGATTATTTTTAAAAAATAAGAGAAGGCTCAGTGGGGAATATGTGGAAAGAAAATTTCTACAATGTCCTGGGTGAGTCTTCCAGAGTCTGAAGGAGGAGCAGGGGAAGGGAACAGAGAACAGAAGGAGAAAGACCAGAAGTAGGAGGGAGAGAAGGCACAGAAGGGGGAGAAGGAGGAAGGAGAAGAGGAGGAAGACGGTTGGGTGGGTAAGCACCTGAGAGACACGGCGCTGGTAGTCTGTAGACTCTGTGTGTGACTAAACAAATCGGTTCCAGATGATCCCTCCCATGTAAGAAATATGAAAAATTCAGCTTTCTTCAACCTCCTTCCTCACCAGATGCTATTTCAACCCGTCATCTGACTTACTTTAAATCCTGAGTTCATTCACATTCATACTGAGCATTTTATATACTGTCCCTGTATTTTTCTTAATTCTGTTCCCTCACTTTTACTCATTTTTTCCCTTTTGCTTAATTTTCCTTTACAGAGAGAAGTATTTGATAGGGACAAGAATATGGGGCATCTCCATGAACTTTAGACCGAAGACAAAAATACTACCACCAGAAGCACGGGCTCTTTTTTTAAGAGAAAGGGAGGCCCCAGGTAAAGTCAGGCCGATGTTTTCACATGAAGTCACAGAGGATCTTCAGGACCCTTTGATCTGAAAAGGTAATTAGCTCCAAAGAGACTTGTAGCTCTGGGCCACACTGTCCATATGGATCTTTTTAAAATCTTGTGCATCACCCAACAATGTAACTCCTGACAGGATGTATTTCCAGCCTGTTTCAGATGTAGTTTAGAGAGAATATAATTTGAATACCAACAAGAGGAAACCACAAGGGTAATGCTGACTGTGGTTGTTCCTTATGCAGTGGTGGAATACCTTATTCCCCTAATTCATCATTAAAGAAAAAAGTCACACTCGAATAGAATATACTAAAAACTTTCCACGGGTACCTAACTCAATTTTAAGAATGGAAGTCAGATTTCCTACCCGTGGAAACTAGGTTTTAAAATGGAAAAATGCCTATTTCACCATTCAAGGCTTTTTTTTTCTTCTTCCCCTGTGATGTCCACATCTGACGACAACAGCAACAAGCAGCATGATACAGGAGAGTCCGCAGACATTTTCTCTAAAAGGCCAGATGGCAAATCATTTAGGCTCTTTGGGGGCCATATAATCTCTGTTGTACCATTTGGCTTTCATATTGTAGTGCCACAGAGGCTGTGGGCGACACACGAGCCAGCGAGCATGGCTGTGTCCCCCTGAAGTGGGCAGTGGGCTCGGATTGGTGTGTGCTGGTCAGCCCTTGGTACAAGAAAAGGGGGTGTGCGTGATGGGGCTGCAGGGGAGGGCTGGTGGGCCGAAGAACCAGGCTTTCCTGGCACCATTCCTTGCGACTCCTGGCTCTTCCATGAGCATGCCAGGCAACTTCTGACCCAGGTGCCTTTGCTCCTGTTTCTTCTGCCTGGACAGCTGCATCCTAGGATCCCACAGCTTGCTCCCTGCACACATCTGGGGCCACCAAGAGACGTTCCTCGACCAGCTCTCGCAAGGCACACTGTGTCTTTCTCACAAGGCTTCACGTTACCTGGCAGTACGTCACATCCTTATGTCATTGTCTACTGTCTCCATCCACCCCTAGAATGGGAGTGTTGAGGACAGTGATTTTGTTTTGAGATTTCTGTCACGCAGGCACCTAGAAGTGTGTTTGGGACATCATAGGCATATGTAGGGACTTAGGCACATTGTTGGACTTGCTTGCACATCAGTTCCTCACCTGTAAGATGACAGAAGCAGATGGACCTGTGTTTCCTAAAAGGGGACTTTAGGATGGTACCTTGATGGGCATTTTCAATAGTTGGGTTAATGTTAAAATATAATATACAAGCAAAGGTTAACTCTGCAACTTAACAAATGCTATTGCTCGGGGGACCTACATTTTCCCTTTTGGAGTCATGAAAAAATATTTAATAAATTAGAGTCAAAACCATCTTCAGGTAAGAGAAAAATCATGACACAACACAAAAGAGACTGAAACTGGGGAAACGCAGGACCAGTCCCTCCTAAGTGTTCCTTATTTTCATCGTCATGCACGTTCTTCCTGCAACGATCGGTTCGGTGGCCACTCCTTGGTCTCCTCCCCGCATGGCACCCCAGCCCCAACCCCAACCAGTCAGTTCAGTATTTAAACCTTTAGGATCTGGTCCTGGAGGTATCTTCGTCAGATTGTTCAATCTCCCTCCGAATCTTTGAACATGTTATGCTCTAGTAAACTAAGCTATTGATTGTTCCCCTGTGCTCCAGGCTAGCCCAGACTTCTCAACCTCTGAAGACGTGGTCCCATTTGTCTGGGATGCCAAGTTCCAGGATCTGTACTTAGTAAATGCATCTTCAGTCATCCACACTGTGTTCTTGAAGATGCTTGGCTGGGCACTGCCAGACACCGTAACTGACCACACTCACCGTTCCGCTTCCGGGCCTTGCCCACACTTCCATTAGGGTAAAAGTCATACAGGCTTATAATTATTTATTTTCACATCGAGATTTATAATCAACCAATGACCATAATCAGTACTCTGGGTCTGTCGTGGGGCTGCCTTATCTGGAACATGTCCCTTCTTCCTTCTATTTGTTACCCTGGTTCCTATGGGAATATGAATGAAAGCCTCGTTTTTAATAAATCATCCTTGGGGGATAATTCTTTGTGGACTGAAATTGTTTGTTTGAAATTTCACTTTATAGTCTCTACACTTAAATCATATACACCTTAACATAAAGTTAAATTATATTTTATCACCAGATTGGGAAAAGATTCAATAAGTTATACTTTACAATGATAAAGGAAACTCATTTTTTTATCAATGGGTCATGCCATGTAAATTATAAATGCATTCAGAATTCTTTGTAACATAAATATACATAAGAATGTTAATCTCAAAGGCATTTTCACAAACCATTTAAAAATATATTTCCAGGTTTCTTTGGAAAACTGTTTCTTCATCATAAAGCAGCTAATCACTGCTTGGCAATAACATAAATTTCTAAAGAATTCTACAGTTCACAGAATGCTTTCCCAAATAGCACTTCATGAAATATTCACAGTAACTCCGTAAGGCAAGTTTTATAAAATTCCATTACCCGAATAAAAAAACTGTGGCTTCCAGAGGTTACAGCATGCCAAAGTTACACCTCAGCCATCAGGCTTAGCCGGACAAGCCTCAAGCCC
Source organism: Taxidea taxus jeffersonii (assembly GCA_003697995.1). Classification (NCBI taxonomy): domain Eukaryota; kingdom Metazoa; phylum Chordata; class Mammalia; order Carnivora; family Mustelidae; genus Taxidea; species Taxidea taxus. Next base: position 42,418 of record ML099308.1, read on the forward strand.
CCGTGCTCCCTTTTGCTAGGGTACAGAGAGCCCTGCATCCCTTTACACTCCGTGACTGGTTTTAGGGGTGCTGAATGATCTTTTTACTTCTTTGTAGTAGAATATGTGCATTTGAATCATCCTGATCTTAATAAACATATCCATATGTCATCAAGCCTAATACATTACTGAGATATTGCATGGGGATGTAGGCTTCTATTTCAAAAGCACCCCAGTTAGAGTCCATTTGTTTGAACGTAATATAGCTCATTTCCTACCTGGTACCATAAACACTTAAAAGCCTCATACCTGGGACGCCTGGGTGGCTCAGTTGGTTAAGCGGCTGCCTTCGGCTCAGGTCATGATCCCAGCGTCCTGGGATCGAGTCCCACATCGGGCTCCTTGCTCGGCAGGGAGCCTGCTTCCCCCTCTGCCTCTCTGTCTGCCTGTGCTTGCTCTCTCTCTCTCTATGACAAAAAAAAAAAAAAAAAAAAAAAAAAAAAAAAAAAAAAAAGCCTCATACCTACTCTTAGGGACTTTATTGGTTTCATTGACCAAAACACAGAATCACAATAGTGCCCACCCTATTTCAAAGGTAATGGTAAGATGAACTTGACCAGAGAGGAGAAAATGCAAGAAGAAATTATGAACAACCAAACTGTGGGAATGAGATTTGACTGTCCCCCCACCCCAACCCCAACGACAAGAACCAGGAAGCTTAAAACGATGAGTTATTTGTTAGAAACGCCTGTGTAATAGTATGTGTGCACAACCAGTGACGGTGCGGGGTGGGGCCGGGAGCGGGTGGTGGTTTCTATATTCGTGGAGGCCGCCCCCAAGGGAAATACAACTTTATTTTCTGTGAGGAGTGGGAGCCACAAGACACCCTCCTCTATGCTCTTAATTCTGTTTACCTTTCACTCCCCATTCCTGCACTGCTCTGCTTTGTCAGGCTGAGAAAAAAGGCTGAGTCGTGAGATGGAAACATGTTGTGTTATGTAGAAATGTGGAACTTATGTGACACACTGTATCACAGATTCAGAGGCTAATTTCCATTTTGTTTACCTCTCTGGCCCTCAAAGGATGAAGACGTTGAGACGAGGGTAAGGATGGATACATAGTTGCAATTGTATTTGTAGTAGAATTCCCAGGTCAGGATTCACTGCTAAGGAAACCAACGCCCCTTTCCCTCTCCTTCTCTCTCTCTCTCTCTCAATATATAAATAAATACATAGATACCTAAAATTTAAAACACATACAAATATATATACATATTTCTATATTGATAATAGATAATATATATATTTCATAACATATTAAAATATATTTAGAACATTTGCATATACTTCTAAATATGTGTGCATATACATACACATTTTTCAACTATTTTTACTTTCTTTATCATCAGTCCCAACTACTTTAAAGTCTTCTGGTTTGTCTGAGATACTGATTTATCTTAATCAAGGAGTGATTTCAATTCTCAGGCCAAACTCTGTGTCCTCACAAGGTACAAACTTAAACCTGGCTGTGGGCTTTTTTTCCTGAAACCCTGCTTTTCTTTATCCATTCAAAGCTGTTGAAAGGCAGAGCCCAGTGGAAGCCTGACTGGTCACGAGTCCCGAGTTACCAAGCCTAGCCCCGGCTTGTTGACAACTATGCATGTGACGTTGGGGAAGTGACCTCAACTTGGTGATCTCTTGGGTCATCCTCAGTTCTTAGAGCTGAGGATTCAGGGAATCAGAAACCAACAACTCTGTCCTCATTAGTGTGTAGAGAGTGTGTATAGAGGCATTTTGAAAATGTGGTTTGTTGTGGGGTTTTTTTTTTTTTTAATTTTTACCAATTCGTGGAACTGTTATTTTTTCGATAACAAACAAAAATGTAGCACAGCATGAGGTTTTGTGCCCACTGAGACAAAGTACATAAGGAGATTTGAATTAATAAATAATCCCTGAAAGAATTCTCACTAGATGCCAACCATTCTTAAGAATGCCGCTGGTGTAGCAATCTGGCACACATGAGAAGTTCTAATTCTGTTTCAGTAAGACTTCAAGTATTATTAAGACATTACTGCAATTAACTAATAAGTTGACATTTCTAAGTTCGGCCTTTGAGAGAATTTTCAAGACCAGAACTTAAGTGTTTTCTTGCTCTCCTCCACTGCCAAAGGATGAACCAAATCTTGGTGATTTGGGCAGAGACTGCCCATGATTTTTATTTCTTTTCTTTTTTTTTTTTTTAAACCTGGCAATCAAGAATTATTTAACTGCAGAGGCTGAGATCAAATCAATCCCATTTTTATCATGAGAAGCAAGTTATAAGCAACAGGTGCCGTTGATGTCAATGTGAAGATATTCCTATTAATCTCTGGAAACGAAAAATTACTAGATATTCATTTAATGCAGTGAAAATGTATTCTGTCTGATAGCCATCTTTCTCTGTCAAATTACTAGATTGTTAGGTAGAAAATAAAACCATCCACATAAATTCAGCCTCTGGTTATGTTGTAGTGAAGTTTTAAGGTGGTTCAAGGTTATGGGGCCTAGCTTCAAAATTCTGTCGGTGTCTTCCCTTATATTCTCACTACCAACCTAAGCTCTAGCTTTTTAATTTATTCTTATCTTAGCATAATATAAAATCTCTATGGAAGATTTTAGGTCCTAGAAGACACAGATCCATGTATTAGCTTTCTCTAAATATACTGATTTAAATTTGGGGCACACAGAAATGAACACAAACTCAGAAGTAGGTGTAAAAACAGTAGATAATGAGAAATATAGATTTAATCTCCAATTTGTGTTCCGTTGAATGGCAACATAATTTTTTTCTCCTCTATTTTCTTAGTACCTCACCTTACTCTAACATAGAGAATTCTCATCTTTTTTTTTTTTTTAAGACTTTATTTATTTATTTATTTATTTGACAGACAGAGATCACAAGTAGGCAGAGAGAGAGGCAGGGGTGGGGGGGGAAGAAGGCTTCCCGCCGAGTGGAGAGCCAGCCCAATGCGGGGCTTGATCCCAGGACTCTGAGATCATGACCTGAGCTGAAGGCAGACGCTTAACCCACTGAGCCACCCAGGCACAATCCTTTTTTTTTTTTTTTTTTTAAGATTTTACTTATTTATTTGAGAGAGAGAGAGTGAGCACAGAGGGAGAGTGAGAGGGAGAAGCAGATTCCCTGCTGAGCAGGGAATCTAGTGTGTTGGATGCAGGGGGCGGGTGGGGGGGAGGGAAGGGGCTCAACCCCAGATCCCTGAGATGATGATCTGAGCCGAAGGCAGATGGTTAACTAACTGAGCCACCCAGGTGCCCTGAGAATTCCCATCTTTGAGTGATACCAAAATGAATTTCCAATAGCACTATTCTTCTGAAAGAAGCTATGCTAATAAAGCTATTTCAAAAAACATACTGTGGTGGCTTCCTAATTTGTCTCCCCATTTCACTGTCCATCCAGCAATAATCTTTTTTCCCATCTTATTCAAGAGACTTTCTCGGAGCAGTTTTAGGTTTGAAGAAAAACTGAACAGAAGAACAGAGAGTTCTCTAATATTCCCTCCCTCTACTCTCCCCACGGTTTCCGTCTTATCTAACGTCTTGCATTGGTGTGCTACATTTGTTCCAATTTACAGACTGACACTGACATGTCTTCATTCCGTTAAACCCACAGTTTATGTCTGGGTTCCTTCTTTGTGGTGAACAGTTCTCTGAGTTTTGCCAAATGCATAGCATCGTGACTCTGTCATTGCGGGACCATATGGAAGTGTTTAAGTGATGACCATATTTAAAAAAATTTTTTTATCTGACAGACAGAGAGCACAAGCAGGGGAAGCAGGAGAGGGTGAGGGAGAAGTAGGCTCCCCACTGAGTGGGGAGCTGGACACGCGCTCCATCCCAGGACCCTGGGATCACCACCAGAGCCGAAGGCAGATGCTTAATTGACTGAGCCACCCAGGTGCCCCTCATGATGACCATTTAAAAGAACAGATAAGGGGCGCCTGGGTGGCTCAGTGGGTTAAAGCCTCTGCCTTCGGCTCAGGTCGATCTCAGAGTCCTGGGATTGAGCCCCGCATCGGACTCTGCTCAGCAGGGGGCCTGCTTCCCTTCCTCTCTCTCTGCCTGCCTCTCTGCCTACTTGTGATATCTCTGTTAAAGAAATAAATAAAATCTTAAAAAAAAATAATAAAAGAACAGATTAGTTGCAGCACCTAGGTGGCTCAGTCGGTTAGGTATCCTACTCTTGGTTTTGGCTCAGGTCAAGATCTCAGGTTCATGAGATTGAGCCCCATGTCAGGCTTCACTGGGCATGGAGCCTGCTTAAAATTCTCTCTCTCCCTCTGCCCTGCTCCCCCCACACTCTTTCTAAATAAATAAATAATAACAATAAAATAAAATAAGGAATCAGTTCATGGCATTCCATCTCCCTGGCCCCAAAAATCTTCCAGTGATTTCTCACTGCTTCCGGAAGAAAATCTACATTCCTCAACTGGTGCCAAGCTGGCATACTTCTGACATCCCAGCCCACTGCCTCCAGCCACACTGAGATTCTTTCAGATCTGTGACTGCTCCAGAGAAAGAGACAGAAGAGTAAGAATGTCATAATTTAAGTTAGTCTTTAATCTGAACACTACTTTTTGAAGGAAATATAAGCAGATAATATTCCTGACCTGAGTAGAAAGGGTTGTGGATGATTTGATGTTTCAGACATACATTTTCATAAGTAGCAATTCTCCACAGACGTATTTAACTTGATAATGCGATCTATCCTAAGTTACCTACCAGCACATGAAGGGTAAGTGTGATAACTAAATTGGAAGTAGAGTCAAGCCATTAATCACTGAGAAATCATGGAGCAGAGACTACATATCCTGTTTCATCTACCACCTTAAACTCCAAACCCTAAGTTTACAAGACATCTCAGGTCCTTTCTCCAGTATTTAGTAAAAAAATTACCTCCTTTCTGGTGAAAGACACCTTCTTTCTAGCTTATGATGTCATTGTAAAGGGAAGTCTTAACACACACACACACACACACACACACACACACACTCTCTCTCTCTCTCTCTCTCTCACATGAAATTCCTGACTCTGGAATGCTATCCCCATATTAGAATATGGTGTGTGACCATTCCTTAAAACTGTCACTTCAGGTAAAGGCATATAATAGACTGTAGTTCCAGTTGACTTTCTCTCTCTCTCTCTCTCTCACACACACACACACACACACACACACGAAGACTGTTTCTTCTCAGGTCTTTCATTCTCCTTTTTCCTTTTTGTTCTGAGCACCACATGTCCTACTGAGGTGTGCATTACCATTAAATGCTGAGTCCACCTGAGGTCACAGTAACTGGAGAACAATGATGAGGTTCAGGACACACAGGAACGCACACATGGGTATGTGTTTTGTCCCACTTCAAATCCTAGGGTCTGTTACTTGAAAGTAAATTATTATGAGAGAGGGCATGCATTTTGCAAATGTACAGATCTAATACTCCACAAGAGAGAACCGGGTAGGGAAAACGTGTCTTTATCCTAACAGTTCTAATGCAGACGTCTTTAAACTATCATTAAGAATAAGATGTAAACAAAAGCTTAGCTGTGGACTTGCTCAGTAGTCCTCATTAAAGTTTGATACTACCTGGAGCTCTGACTGTAACCACTGCCTGGAGAATCTGGAAATGGGCAATCAGAGCTGCATTCACCTCTCCTTTAATTAATTTACATCAGCATTCAGGAACATCTGCTGAACACTGAGCATGTGCAACATTGTTTTAGTCGCAGAGGAAATTCAAAACTTTACAAAGACCCTGTACCTGCTTTTCAGTACCTACTGTGTGCTAGAGCAATGCTTCTCAGGTGACCTGGGGTGAAGGATCATTATTTAAAAAAAAAGAAGTTCAATCCATTAACAAAGTGATAGTGTTGTCAAATGCCACAGAATGATGCACATGGACGTCGCGGCAACAGCAAACTGCTGTCAATTTCTGAGCGTTCTTTCTCAGTGTCTGCACCCCTCTCGGCATTCACAAACGAGCTATGGGCCAGCACGACCAGTTCATGGACCTTAAGGCTCGACCCAGCGTGCAGCCTGTGAACTAGCAGCACCAGCTGCATCCAAGAACTTGCTAGAAAAGCAGATTCCTAGGCCCCACCCCAGACCCATCGAATCAGCACTCCTCTGAAGAGAAATCAATCAGATGGATGAAAAGCTACAGTAGGGGCGCCTGGATGGCTCAGTTGCTTAATCATCCAACTCGAGGTTTGGCCTGGGGCATGATCTAGGGTCCTGAGATGGAGCCCCATGTGGGCTCTGCACCCAGCAGGAAGTCTGCTTGAGACTCTCTCTCTCTCTCTCCCTCTTCCCCTTCTCCTGCTCACGCTCTCTCGGTCTCTCCCTCTAATAAATAATCTTTAAAAAAAGGAAAAGCTACAATAACATACAATCACGGCAGTAGTAGCGGGTTTGAAGTCCTTACAATAGCATATATACACTGGTCTAATTATTTCCTTATATTAACTAATTTGAACCTAACAAACCTGTGAAGTAAATGCTTCTGTCGTGCTCCTTTTGCAGATAGGGACAATGAGGCAGTAGAAGTCAGGCTTCTTTTCTTAAAGATTTTATGTATTGACAGAGAGAGATCACAAGTAGGCAGAGAGGCAGGCAGAGAGAGAGGGGGAAGCAGGCTCCCTGCTGAGCAGAGAGCCCGATGTGGGGCTCGATCCCAGGACCCTGAGACCATGACCTGAGCTGAAGGCAGAGGCTTAACCCACTGAGCCACCCAGGTGCCCCAGAAGTCAGGCTTCTTGACCAACGTCACACATCTAGGGAGCAGAAAGCAGGCACACGGAATAGCGTAAGTGAAATAAGAGATGTAGAGAGAGAAAGGCTGAGCAGGGATGCTCAGAGGAGAGAAGGGTCAGTCTTGGCCAAGAGAGGACCAGGACCTGGAGCCGGGTCTGGAGGACCGCTGGTGGTCTCACCATAGAGGAGGCACTTAAAATGATTTTTGTTGTATTTCTTTGAATTAATGGACTTTTGTCCTTCGGTAGATCTATAATTTCAGGGAGGTGGTTTCAATTTAATGAGCTGTTCTCAGGCTTTCTACTTTTTTAAGATTTAGCTTCAATTCTCCTTTCTTCTTCTCGTCCCATCTCCACAATGGAAAGGGTTTCCTCCTCTCAACTGCCAAGCACTTTGTGCTTTCCCTGCCTGTTAATGCTTTCTATCTCTCTTGATGGAGGACAGTTATCCTATATCCTTGGGCTCATTTAGGGCTGGGGCCATACCTACTTGCCTTTTTACTCTTTTTCCTAACTCCAGTGCCTGGTACCTAACAGACCCTCAGAAAATACTTGTTAAAAATAATGGATAATGTTACACAGTTATCAAGAAAATGATCAATTGACTGTTGATCGAGCATGCTTCAAAATATTCATTAAGGGGACACCTTGCTCTTCTATCTTCCTAACCTGTTCTGCACCAGTGGAACTACTGAGCTTTGAAATTCTGGGCCGAATGCACCTGTCAGTCTAGAGGCATTGCCGTGGAACTGGCTGAGTGGTTACGCTGGGTCATGTGCCCACGCGTGCCATGCATGCATGCACACACACACGCCCAAGCATGTCGTGTTTTGTTTTATGTTGTTGGAATCTCCTAGACACACTCCAAGTTCTGCTTTCACCAATTCTATGTTACAGAAAACATGCTGGAAAGCACTGAAGAGAGAGAAATATATTAAAATGTATCAAATCTCTACCCTTCCTTTGGTTGGCATTATAGCTTATTAGCACATTCGAAATCCATGGATCCGTACTATCATTCTTGAATGCATGAGTCTCCAAATTAGTATTTTGGAATCCAAGGGAAAAAAAAAAAACCTTAGGTAGGTTTTTGATTGCCATATGTTATTTTGAAAGTACACAAAGTCTTTTCTTAAGTGTCAGTAGATGTCGTTATTTAAATTCAGCCATTGGTTATGTAGTGTAATTGCCCATCAATTAGGTTTTCCCACTGAATTGAGATCATGTTATACCACTCCTTTGCTCAAAAATTTTCAAGTCTTAGAAAATAGAGGCTGATGGTAGATTATGTGAAAGATAATTTTAGTCAATGTCATTCAAAATAACAGAGACCAGCACTTTTATTTCTTAGGTAGCCTTTAAATGAGGGTCCTTGCTAGCTTCTGTTCTAGCCAAATAGAAAGTTCTGCATTCTCTATGTTAAAAAAATGAGATTGGGGGCACCTGGGTGGCTCAGTGGGTTAAAGCCTCTGCCTTCGGCTCAGATCATGATCCCAGGGTCCTGGGATCGAGCCCCGCATCGGGCTCTCTGCTCGGCGGGGAGCCTGCTTCCCTCTCTCTCTCTGCCTGCCTCTCTGCCTCCTTGTGATCTCTGTCTCAAATAAATAAATAAAATATTAAAAAAAAAATGAGATTGCACCAAAAGAATCCTAAATGGCTGCATGTTAGCTGGTATTTGCCTATGTGGGGAGTTCTGTGTGCCCTGGCCAGGTTTAAATGATAAATTAGTCCATAAGACTGAGGACAACATCTTGAAGTGCTTTATTCCGCTTAATTCTATGGCTCCCTTTCTTTGTGTTCTTAGACACAAATCCTACCCACATCTGTGCTGCTCTGCCCATTACTTAAGATTTCAGTCCTCATTGAGGAGTTCCTCAAGACCCTGTTACTATCAACTTGAGCTTTTCTGCGAGACATCAGTCCAAGTAATTTGGAGAACATTGACGTGAATGTTAAACCACTGTTAGTGATTCTGTTTGTACAGTCCTCTCTTACCTGGGCTGCTTAGAAAAAAAGAGAGAGAGAGAAGGAGAGAGAGAGAGAGAGAGAGATGCAACGATAGCCTGCTTGTGTTTCTGATTATGACTGAGGACAAAGCATTCCATTGCCTTTCTCTCTCTGCAAACCTAAAGCACACTGCCTGTCTCTTATTACCTCCCAAGGCACTGTGGTCTGAACTGATAACATGATGACAGCTTTGGATTCTCCGAGTATCATATGAAGGCTTGTTAGCTACAGTGTGAGCTTGCTGTATGCAAAATAAAGCAGTCTGTTCAACTTTCTTTGTATAACAGGTGGCTGAATTTAAGCAGTTTTAAATGACATTCTTGTTTGCCTTATACCTAAATGTCAATTTTCTTTGGATTAAAAAGGCACTCTATAAATTAACATAACTTTAAAAGCACACACACACACACACACACCCCATTGGGAATTTTTCTGAGTTTAAGTAACATGGAATTTGATTACACAGTACATTCTGGGGCTCAGCCTCAGCAGGTTCTAGACACCAGGTAGGCTGATTATGACTTAAGCATTGTTTCAATGTGATTTTGCAAAGGATTTCATTTAACGCAGATTAGTAACTTTATTAAGCTGTTGATAATTGAAGCCTCTTAGGTTTGACAAGTACCATCCAGCGAGGTAGATTAGTGGGGTTTAATTTGCTGCTCTCAAATAGCCAACAAAGACTTAGCAAAATAATTACATCTCCTCAGTGGACTAATAAAAGGTGACATCACAATGGTGCTTCGGGCAATTTCTGCATTTCTGCAGTTTCCTTTGGGGCCCGGCCTTTTGGAGCTCTGTGCATTTCTCTCCAGCGACACGCACATCGAGCACCTGTAAATTACTTCGTTTCAAGGGCAACGGCCGATGAGGTCACGTGAAATGTGAGTCCTGAACACAAATATTTACTTCAGAGCAGGCCGTCTCCTACCTTAGTTGTAACTTTTTCCTAAAATGTTTTGTCCACCCCTTCTTTGGGGTTGTAAGTCTCTCGAGGGCAGAGGCCAGGCCTCTCACCTGATTCCTTAGCAACCAGGACAGCACTGGGCCTGTAGCAACACAGTATGTGTGCCCACCAACTTAAGGAATTGTTTCAAGTAATTATGAAGCATGCTTACAAATAACCTTATCGCCAAGGTTTCCAATTCCAGGAAGTTGGTCTTAGAGGGGGGTACCAGGTTGCTGTTTTAGCCAGAAGACTGAGTCAACAGAGGAAAGAGGTTATATCAATGAGTGAAATGATGATTTATTATCTGAGAGAGTCTCGGCGACATAGAGCATCTAGCCCGAGTCAGTTGGCTAAACAAATTAACGCAGTGTGTTAACTTCCCCCAGTCCTGACCTCAGTCGATCTGGTGGCATGCACGAAGAGAAAGACTCCTTATTCGCTGGGCTGCTGGGTCTACCACATTTCTAACAGGATCACCAAGCAGACAGTGAAAAACCCTACACTAGGGGAGCCGACATAAAAAACATTTCTTAACAGGAAATGCCAAAGTTGTTTGAAATGGCTGGAAATGAATTTCTAAAGTGAATCCTTTTTTCATTTTTTTCCCCCTCTTCTATCTCTGAATATTAGAACATCAGCAAGACTGCAGGTGTGGAGACTCAGGCCTCAGGGACTGATCCTGGATTTTTTTCTCCATTGGCTTTACAGGCAGCTTGCTTTTTCAGAGTGACACCTGAAAACTCAAACTTGGCAAGCAATGCTGAATATTTGGGGAGATATCACTTTCCTTAAAATTAATGTTAAACTCAATCCCACTTCTCTGTCTCCCATTTCATTCTATAGATCGTAGGGGGGCCACACTGAATTATTATAAAGTTCTCCCTTAAAGATTCTACCAAGTGACTTAGCAATGATGCTTGGCTGCAGGTCATGGAAGCTATCCCCAGGGACATTATGATAGCACAAAGAGCAAAGGAGAATGAAACCTGATTCTGGTCTTTCATGTAAGTGAGTAGTGACTTTTTTCCAGACTGCATACTTTGTAAAGGATGGACCCTTTTCCCAAGGCAATATCCCTAGACATGTCTGTTTCCTAAACCACGTAACAGAATAGAATGGTAACAAACTTCAAAAGGATGCATATGTAAGAGTGCTAAAGCCAGGAATGAGAGTCAAGTATTTACACCAGTATACTTCCTAGAGCTCTCAGTCAGTGCCTTTCTGTCCACGTGTCCATTTTTATTATGGGACTACCTCTTCACCCAGACGCAATGTTCAGAGTGGAAAAGGTCAGTGGACCAGTGATGGTGCCTGACTCCAGAGCAAAAACCTGATAGGTGGGCCACTACCTGTGACTTATGCATTAGCCCCCAAAGAGAAGCTGATCATTCGTATTCCTTTTCTTGGAAATTTGAACTTAGAAAGTTGGGAAAAATGAGCCAGGAACCATGGGGAACTAATGCAGAGAAGTCTTGAGGGAGAGAAAGTTCCTGAAAGGCAAGACCTGTGCCTAAGTAGAAACCGGAGGAGGCATCATCAGAGTCCTCTATAGGACTGGTGGAGTTACAAGCAGAGACGCTGTGTCTGAGATAGAAATCAGGTAACCTATGGAAGACAGACAGATGGAAGGAAAAGTCCTGCTTCCTAATCCTTTTTCCCCCCCATTTCAATTCCAGTCAATTTCTAGGCTCACAATAATTTCCTTTCTCCTGAAGTGACTTCAGTGTATTCTTGCTAGTGTAGCTCGGAGAGGTACCAGTAAAATCAGATAAGCCAAAAGACACCGAAAACACCTTATTTCTTCATAGGTCACAGATCCAGCTCTCAAGGGCAGCATCTCATTTGACCTACCTGAGCGTCATGCTGGAAGAAACTGACATTCGGAGAGCAGATACGACTTGCTCAAGGTCACACCACGAGCAACTAGCAAAGCCAGGATTCAAACCAACGATTCCGACCTAGACACATCTACTCACCCCTCTGTGTGGAAGGCAGAGTTGGCTGGCTTCCAAGACTATTTTCATCTCTGGAAAGGGGCTCATTTAAAGGACAAGTACAAATAGGCTGATACATTCTCTCTGTATCAAGGGAAGGATCTGAGATGTTATTTTGCATTTGGAATCACGTGTTCGCGCCGACAGCCATGGGTCTTGGCCGTCCCAATGTTTCACTTAATGAGACTCATCTAAAGGAACGTGACTTTCAACATTTGGGCAGTTTCCTTCTGGACTGTATTGGAAAACATAGTTCAGGGATCTCAATAAACATAGGGACGGATATTTGTAGTGAAATCCATCCCCTTGGGGCTCCATCCTTTGCCCCAAGGATGCTGTTGACAATGGAGGGCTTCCTCGGGGGTCTTTCTGTATTCGGGGACGGTTTCTGGTGATCTCTTGCAGGGACAGTGCTCAAATGCAAACTCATCAAATTGCCTTTTGACAACTTGTTTTGTATGTTCTTTCTGACCTACAAAAGCTGTGATGATTCAGTGGGGGCCTTCCAGGGAATAGTTATACAAGAAGAGGAAAATACCTATTACCTTTAATCCTGACTGCCATTAGGAAAGGATTCTGGTAACATGTTGGCATATGTTCTTGGCAGAAAAGTATAGGACAGCCCAGAAGCCTACAAGACAAATGTCCGATTTCCCCCTGGGACGCGGTGACCCAGAGAGAGCATGCACAACTGAATTAACCATTCATCTGAGAATGTGCTGACCAGGCATGGGAGGGGCGGGATTAGCGATGGCCCCAGCATGGGACAAAGCGTGCTTGTGAAATGTGGCAAAGGTGTGCCTTCTTTCAGGGGAGATGCAGCATTTATACAAATACCCCCAAACAGGTCCTGTGCACAGAAGACACAGCTACACCTTCGTTTCTGCAACATCTGCAAAGTGTTTGCTTTATCTGCCTACTTCACAAGCTGGGGGACATGGATTCTTCCAATGTGAGTGGTTAAAGAAAAATCAGGACAATCCTGGATTTAATCATAAGCATCCTTGACGTGTTAGAAAACAAGTTTAGGAATCAAGGATTTGAGGTGGAACTTCTGCTGAAAAATAATCCCAGGAGCTTGTGAAAAATGTGCCTGCTGGTCCCTTGCTCATGGATTCTGTGTCTGCCGGCGAGGTGGGGTTCTCAGCATTTCCATTTTTAAACAACAACCACAGACAATTCCAGAAACAACTCTCTGAGATACACTGCTAATGTTGCCCCTTGGCCACTGGTTGGGGTCTGAGTTTCTCAAGGTTGGCTACTTAGGATTCCTTGCGGTGCACTGAACCCTCTGCTGCTGCCTTACTATAGCCCTGTCATCCTGCTCCGACTTGTGACTGGAATTTCCCTATGGGCCTCTCTGCCCCCCACACCCCTCCTTCAGCTGCCCTCCCTGGGACCATAGAAATATCGTCTGAAGGGCGCCTGGGTGGCTCAGTGGGTTAAAGCCTCTGCCTTCAGCTCGGGTCATAGTCTCAGGGTCCTGGGATCGAGCCCCGCATCAGGTTCTCTGCTCAGCAGGGAGCCTGCTTCCCCCTCTCTCTCTGCCGGCCTCTCTGCCTACTTGTGATCTCTGTCTGTCAAATGAATAAAAATCTTAAAAAAAAATAAAGAAAGAAATATCCTCTGAAACCAGTTTCTCAGCCGCGGGACTACTGGTACAACCTTGGTACTACTACAACTCTTCGTTGGGGGGCGCTGTCCTGTCCTTGTAGGGGGTTAACAATACCCATGGCCTCTACTCACGAGCAGCCAGCAGCATCCCAACCCCAGTTACAGCAACCACAACTGTCTCCGGCGATTGCACAATGTCCCTCCGCGGCAAAACTGACCTTGGTTGAAAACCACAGTTCTTAAACCTTAGGGAAGAATGGGCTGGTCTCCTCTATTGTATAAATGTTTCTCTGTGGCCTTCAAGCACCTGTGTGACTTAGGTCCAAACCACATTTCCAGCCTTGTCTACTGCTCCTCAATGACCCTCACGCTGCTTTCCCAGGAAAATCTGACTCCTTCAAAGCTTAGCTTAAAATTTATCTGCTCCCAGGTTTTTTTTTGATTTCCCCTAATTACGTCAGGTCCCTTCTTGTGTTCCACATGCTCACCTGCCTCTCTACGAAGAACTTGCTCAAACTTGTCCTGCAACCAAAGTTTTGTCCATCTCTTCTCCTTGGACTGCAAAGACCAGACCTTACTTCTGCCCAGGTCGCTAACACCTAGCCTAGGGAAAGCACATGTTGGCCCTTAATAATGTCTGTGCAAATAAATAAAAATGTGACACAGAAAGCCCACCGCGGAGAGTAAACCTTTTTTCCCCTGAATCCATATATTGTAACTGACTCACCAGGAATAATGGAAGTGAAATGCAATGTGTGTACCAGACCCGTAGCATCACGCTGCGAGCCAGGGTATCTATCGGCCAGCAACATACCAGAACCCTTATGCGGCATTAAGTCCTTAACTAGAGTTCTGTTGAAACTAGTAAGAAAGGTGACCAAACTATGACCCACAGCATAGGCAGCTTCTATTAAGTAAAACTACACACCAATCAAACCAGCCTATAAGCCCTTTTCACTTTAGTATTTCTCCCTTTAATAGACCTAAGATATACCTCAAGTTATCTCTGCAAAGCACTGATTCAGGGAGGTGCTGTGTCAGCACCTCTGGCGGAATTGTTCCAAAGAGAACCCCCAGGGAGTCCTAGCTTTTAGGAATTCCTCTCTTACTGGTTTAACAATTGCAGTAATTCACAGCAATTAACTTGTCCACTGTTTTCCCCCCATTGCCTTGTGCCCTTTCTTCTGTTGCATAACAAATGCATCGGGTCCACACCAGCAGCAGGTCTTGGCCTCAGGTCTGAAAGGCTTATTTCTACCACCTTAACTACCTGGAATTCAGAGGGAGATGGAGACCAGGGTTCGGGCAGGGATGGAGCAGGGATTGTTGAGGAAGAAATGATGGTCGTGGGAGAGGTGCTCTGAGAGCTCTTGTTTTCATTTATAAGGGGTCAACAGTTATCACTGATAATCTGTAGGAAATGAAACCAAAACAAAGGTTAAGAGGACCTTCTTCCTCATAGAAATCAGTAATTCTGCCTAGAGTTTATGAGTGAAGACTGCCTAAGTCCTACGTCATTTGGATTTCTTTAAGCACCTCACCTGTGTCTACCTAGTTGGTCTGCTTAGAGAGAGGGCTGAAAACAGGAATTCATGGGCCTTAGTTTTGTGAGGCCGCTGCTGCAAATCTCGTATTTTCTTGCCGCCTGGTTATCTTGTTTTTCAACGTTCGCTCTTTAAGTTATCAACCCACTTATTATCACCAGTTGCTGGCCTGGTCCATTTTACCACTGTGCCTCAACAGGTGCATTTAGACCCACATGTGCAGGAAGACTTACATTTGGTCTGAGGCAGAGATATTACAAGTGTCTATCAAACACCATGTATCTTTCCCATAACCATCATCCGAGGAAAAATAATGTCAACAATTGTGCAACTGCAGTATGACAAGTGTGAATGCCCTAATTGGTCAACTAGACCAGAATGATGAGTTGTTTTTTTTTTTTTAAAACCAATGTCACTTCTAATCTATTACAGCAGTAATGAACAGCCAGGCAGCCTATTTCCCACGGATATCTTCAAAGCTCTACAGATTGCCATCTGAACCATTCTTTAATTGCAGTTGGCACAGATTGTAGCATGCTCCATAGAACCAAGAAGGCATATTAACTAGAGTTGGCCATCCCTAAGTGACTATAATGGTGAGGCCTTCTATGTCGGAAGGAAGCTTAACTTCAGTCTTCACTATCAACTGCTGTAACCACCTAACACATAGCAGTTGCCTGGAAATCCGAATTTCTAAGACAAAGTATTCATTTTTTAAGGTTTCTTATTGGGTTAACAGGAATTAAGAGTATTTTTTGCTTGTGTGTATGTGTGTGTGGTCTGTCCAATCTTGGGTATAAAATTTTCTGGATAATTAAGATAAAATAAGAAATAGTTGATCCAGTAGTATATATACTCCAAAATTTATCTCAGAAATTTTATCTTTTGTTTATTTTAATTTTTATATTATTTATACTTATTTATATATTTATATTATATATTATATGTAATATATTATAAATACATGTATTTGTAATATATTTATATTTTTATACATGTATTTATAATGTATATATTTTTAGATTATTTATAATATAAATATTATATTCCCTCAAAATAAATTCTCTCAGAATAAATATTATATTCTCTCAAAATTTTTATCCTTTATTTTGTTTATTTTAATTTTTATGTTATTTATGTATATTTATATATTTATTTTATATATTATATATATTATATATAATATATATTATAAATACATGTATTTATAATATATATATTTTTAGATTATTTATAATATAAATATTATATTCCCTCAAAATAAATTCTCTCAGAATATTATATTCTCTGAAAAATTTTATCCCTTATTTTGTTTATTTTAATTTTTATATTACTTATATATATTTATATATTTATTTTATATATTATATATAATATATTATAAATATACATATTTATAATATATATATTTTATATGATTAGTTTTTGAATTTATTTTGCCATTGACAGATATATATTTTGCTTTCAGCTTTGTCTACTGTCTTATCTCCATTGTTAATGTATAATCCATACCATTTAAAAAAATGTCTCTGATAATGGGAAGGATGGCTGCACAGTATCCTCCCTCTAAGCCAGTGATAATTCCCTAACCATTTCTATTTGGCTACTTGGGCTCAGTAGAGACACTGACTTGACTCCAGTGCATAGAGAATAGCAAGGAGGCATGGCTCCCTTCAGGACGACCTTCGTCTATGTTAAGAGGTGATGATGTACCTTTGGGATAAGGTGCTAATGTACATTTTGGAGTGCTCAGTGATAGCACTTCTGATCAAACATTGGAAGATGGGATACATGCATTTTTTCCTGGTCGCTCTCCAATATTCACCTAAAATGACAGTAAAGGAAAAATAAAAACAAAACAAAGGCATATCCCACAAGGACAAGAGCATGGAGAAGAAGGTGGTAATTCATGATGGACGCCAACAACATTCTGAAAGCTTTAAGTGGTTGAGTGGTAGCGGGTAGACCTCTCTAGGATTGTTCGAAGATTAAGTGACTCGATGTGGTATAAGCCAACAAGAAACAGGCTGTTTCACTCGGCTGAATCTCAGACAGGCTCAGGGACAGAGGCACCGAGTATTTTTGAAGGCTGCAGACTGGTTAGGTTGTAGGGTCAAACCCATAGGAACAATTGGTTTTAGGGTCTTTAAGACAAGAAGGCAAATGTCCTCCTCTACTCCACACAGTCAGGAAAATGACCCTTTCTTACACTGGTAGAAAACCAGTGGTTTATTCTTTTGAAAAGCTGAACCTCAGAGGATTGGGTCCTGAGGCACAGATGAAAGAAGCCACAAGACACCAGACTCTAAACAAAAAGATAAGTCAAAGTCTTCTCTCGGTTGCTAGCACATGAGCAGTGTGGCTGAATGTCTTCCCCATGACCCCCTGCCAAGCCTACACCACGGGGCACACATCTTCAGGTATGACACTGGACGACTTTTCTTTGGAAACACTAAAGAGTGCCAAACAAGGACCTCATGGACTTGGCTTTGGGGGCTCTCCCAACAAAATTCGGGGACCTCACTGAAGAGGTCCCCAGGCAGTGAGTCCCACCTCAGGACGAAGAATTCCCAATTTGCTCTTCAGTGCCTCATTTTAAGATACAATAATAACCAAATGTTTCTAGGACTTGAGGAAAGCCTCTAACATGAAAGACAGAGATCATTAAGAAGAAAAAAAAAGTTTTGAAAAACTATATTTAGAAATTAACTCCTCATGGGGTAGAGGAGTTACTTTTATAATCAACAGGGTCGTATATGTTACCATAAGTGGAATGAGCCAACAATATTCAATGTCTTTCAGAGAAAGAAACCCCTATTACAGTAAGAACGTGAACCTAGGCATCTATAAGTTGCTAGGGATATCTAGAAATAGGATAATTTCCCTAGATTAACACTTTCTTCCTTTACATTGATGCGGTAGACCTGAGTTTTGTGATTAAAAATAAAGCCAGTTTCTGGAATTTTACTACATTATGGGGAATACTTTTAGCTGATTTACTGATATTGTGCGACTTTTTATTTTTTAAATAATTATCTTGAAAGAAATACTATGGTTTGATTCAATTCTTGTGACTTCAGTTTTTTTGTGCTTTTGGAATTAAAAAAAAAGGTCTCAAATTAATACATTGTTCTTTCTACTTTGGAGTCAAGCTTTATACCTGCCTGTGTGACCTCAAAAAAAAAGAAAAAAGAAAAAGAAAAAGAAAGAGAAGAGGATCAACGAATTAGCCAATCTGCAAGCATTTATGAAAAACTATTATGTTCAGGATGGTTAAAACCAGCCCTAAGGGAATCTCTATTTGCAGACAGTTTAAGCATTTTCAGCTGAAGAGACTTTTCTAATTCTTTTTTAAATTTATTTTTATTTTTTTATTTAAGCTTTTTTAATTTAAACATATAATGTAACCCCACCACCCTCTCCCAAACCCTCTCCCCCCCCACCCCCCTCAGTTTGTTTTATGACATTAAGAGTCTCTTTTGGTTTGTCTCCCTCCCGATCCCATCTTGTTTCATTTTTTCTTTTCCTACCACCTTAACCCCCACCCTTGTTGCATCTCCACTTCCTCATATGAGGCTTTTCTAATTCTTAATCAATATGAGAATGTAAGTAGTTAATACGGTAATTATTATTTTAATCACATATATGCCACAGGTGGAAAAGGAAATAACTTGAATGATTAAAAAAAAAATACTATAGGTTCCCTGTTCTTTTTTTTTTTTTAAAGACTTTATTTATTTATTTATTTGATAGACAGAGGTCACATGCAGGCAGAGAGGCAGGCAGAGAGAGGAGGAAGCAGGCTCCATGCTGAGCAGAGAGCCCAATGCGGGGCTCGATCCCAGGACCCTGGGATCATGACCCGAGCCGAAGGCAGAGGCTTTAACCCACTGAGCCACCCAGGCGCCCCAGGTTCCCTGTTCTGTATGCTACTGAACATGTCTGGGAACATCACTTAGTGACATGACCAAATATGCCTTTAAATAAAAGTGAGAAAATACAGCATTTGCTCTAACTACTTGTGAGATTGTAAACATGCTGCAACATGAGATGGCATTTTATTTTATTTTTTAAAAAGATTTTATTTATTTATTTGAGAGAAAGAGAGCATGAGCAGGGGAAGGGGCAGAGGGAGAAACAGAATCCCCGCTGAAGGGGAAGCCAGTCGTGGGGCTCAATCCCAGGACCTTGGGATCATGATTTGAGACTAAGGCACACACTTAACAGACCGAGCCACAGGGTACCCCATGAGGTGGCATTTCAAACAAGCACAAAGTACCATCTCTCTACAGCCTGTTCTGCAAAAGAGGCAACACCAACGATCTCCTTTCCAAAGCACTGGTCTCCTGCACTGGACGGCTGTTTTAATGTGTAGGTGTAGGTACTATGCGACAACAATAACACATTTGCTCATGAAACTATTCCCCACAAGTCCTCCAGTTAGAAGGCCCACATGATGTGGAAATTTGCCTGGTGAGGTCATGTGGACCATGTGCGGGGCTGGGGTCAAAGAGCTGGCTTCATCATGCTCCGAGCCCCAATTTTCTCAAAGCCCTGTTTGCTTCATAAGCTTTTGGTAGGCTCAGATGAATACATAATGTGAAGGAGTACTGTATAAGAAACTCTTTCCCAAATGCTAAAGTGCCACAAAGATACAAGTTACAACGAAACAACTACTGATACAAGTAACGGCATCTTGTAAATATCAGGAAGCCTCATGGTGACCATCAACTTTTTAGCTGTATCGGGATAACTTTGGGATTGAAAGTATACCTCTTAGACCTGGCATGCTTAGGGCTCTGTAGTCTTATTTTTTGTAATAGGAAAACTGAAATATATGAATGTAGAGTCATGTTATTGGGGTAGCAAAGTACCCCCCCACTTTAAATCCCACACGTGGTCAGATTAAAGGGCTCATGGTAATTAAAGATCGACACAGAGTGAATAAGATTAATATTAGAAAAGGATTACATCGAAAAAGATTTACATCAAAGGGTTCTTTCTCTTTTCTCCCAAAGAAGGTCTGGGACACGAAAGAAGTCCTTAGGCAAAGCATTTTAAGCCTCTTAGTTATTTTTAAAGAAGTGGAAAAATAAGACGAGGTAAGCACAATTTTTTTTCAACTGGAAAAATAGCAGAAGTTATAATATGCTTAAGGCATTACTCCACATATGGGAAATAATACTATACTGGAAGGCAAATTGGGTCATGGATGTCTGGGAACTTGAAAATCTTGTTTGGAAGAGTTAGAGGACAGCATATACGGAGACAGAATGAAAAGGTGTCTATAGTCATCCCACCAAATTTCAACACCAACAAGTTTTTTGTTTTTGTTTTTTAATGTATCTCTTGTTGAGCTACAAGATGCAAGTTTTCATATATGGCATTCTGTACAAATGCAGAAGATGCATGTCTCTGCGTGTACACGGTCATCTAATTCTGATGTGTAGCCAGAGAACTCACATACACACACACACACACACACACACACACACACGGAGGTTCTGGGTTCTGTGTGCTTTTATCACAAATAATCAGGAATATGATTTAAGACCAAAATAAAAAGATATACAGACATCCACTAGAGGAAAAATTTACCTTGCTTTGCTCAAAAGTTGGGAAGTAATTTCATTACAGATATATGCATGCTCCTAAGTTACAAGGGAGGAAAGAGTAGCACAGCACCAAAATGGCAAAGAACTTCAGAGATCAAGGAGCCTGGAAAGGTGCAAGGACCTGGGATTTTTCCTTTCAGAGCTGTTCTGGAGCTCAAATGCAATGTCTGTGAAAACACTTTGGGGATGGTTACATAAGCCAATGAAAAGGCCCATTTTCAGTGGAGCCATCCAATGGCTCTGCCATCTAAGAGCAGAGTCAAACTTGGGACCCAGCCGAGGTCTGCCCGGGGCTATGGGGTGAATGGACATGTAGGTGAGAGGGGCCATGGGACACCACCTGGAGTTTCTGGGACTGTTTCACCCTGGTGTGCTATATTCAGTGTTCATATCTCGTGGAATATCTCTGTATATATCAAGGTGTGTGCCTTTGGTACAAAGACCTGGGTTACTCTCATCACTTTCCATCAACAAGTGTTCCTTGAGCTCTTACCATGTCCCAGGCACTGACTGAGGCACCTCGTTGTACAGTGCTGATCAAGAGCACTACAGACAAGAACAAAATACAAGGTTATGCGTACCTGTGAATTCTGTAAAGAACAGAAAATAAAGCAGCCGGTGTCTCTGGGCCCAGATCTCTGTTCGGGCTGTCACAGGAAGCTGTCCCAGTATTACCATCGGGCTGTCACAGGAAACTGTCCCAGTATTACTAACAATTATATAACACTTGACAGTTTGCTACATAAATGTTCCTAGTATCATGACAATATCACTTCCTACAACAGAGGTCCTTCCTTGCAGGCCTCTGTCTCTAAAGAAGCTTCTGTCTTAGTGCCCCGCTGATTCTAACAGGACCTACTGGAGTACTTGGACCCTGCTGCTTGGAGTCCAAGTTTAAAAGTCAGACAACAGCTAGTCTGAAGGCTGGATTTACTGGGTGCTGGGGCCAGGACCTAGGAAGATCCTTATCTCTGCAGAGCCTCTACTGAAAACCCCCAGAGATGACAAGGGTCCTTATTTATCAGGCGTACTGAACATCAGATGAGATCTTGTCCGTGAAAGCACTTGGCACGTTGTCAAGTGCAATATAAACATCCGCAGTGGTGTGACAATTCTGCAAGCCACTCCGAACGCACACAGATGCAGGCTCAGATGAGATCTGCTACTGCAGTTTACGTTCTTTATAGAATCCTCAAGTGCACACCACCCTGAAATTTGATATCACGTTTCATGTGTACTAACTTTTCAGAAGATATTTTAAATCTTAAAAATTTCCTACAGTGGGGAAGGATCACCTGTCCCATTTCAACAAGGCACATCTATTTACAAAATCACTTACATCACTAAAAATCTAGAGGAGCGTGTTAACTGGCCCAAACTATTTGAGATGAAACTATGTAACTAACAACTGGATGGAATCTCAACTTTCCTTTTCCTTCCCATCTGATATTTTCATTAGAATTATCTAATGCAGGGACGCCTGGGTGGCTCAGTTAAGCGGCTGCCTTCGGCTCAGGTCATGATCCCAGGGTCCTGGGATCGAGTCCCACATCGGGCTCCTTGCTCAGCAGGGAGCCTGCTTCTCCCTCTGCCTCTGCCTGCCTCTCTGTCTGCCTGTGCTCACTCTCTCTCTAATTAATAAATAAATAAAATCTTAAAAAAAAATAAAAATAAAAAAATAAATAAATTTAAAAAAAGAATTATCTAATGCAACCAACAGATCGATCAAAACTGACCTCTGACCACACCCACTATTTACTCACCACAAAAAAAGGAACAGGAAGCAATACTGAAGGCTAGGGACCTAATCAATACAGACATTGGTAATATGTCAGATCTGGAATTCAGGACGACAATTCTCAAGGTTCTAGCCAGGCTCAAAAAAGGCATGGAAGATATTAAAGAAACCCTGTCCGGAGAAATAAAAGCCCTTTCTGGAGAAATAAAAGAACTAAAATTTAACCAAGTTGAAATCAAAAAAGCTATTAATGAGGTGCAATCAAAAAATGGAGGCTCTTACTGCTAGGATAAATGAGGCAGAAGAAAGAATTAGTGATATAGAAGACCAAATGACAGAGAATAAAGAAGCTGAGCAAAAGGGAGACAAACAACTACTGGACCACGAGGGGAGAATTCGAGAGATAAGTGATACCATAAGACGAAACAGCATTAGAATAATTGCGATTCCAGAAGAGGAAGAAAGAGAGAGAGTAGAAGAAGGTATATTGGAAAGAATTATTGTAGAGAATTTCCCTAATATAGCAAAGGGAACAAGCATCAAAACCCAGGAGATGCAGAGAATTCCCCTCAAAATCAATAGGAATAGGTCCGCACCCCATCATCTAACAGTAAAATTTACAAGTCTTAGCGACAAAGAGAAAATCCTGAAAGCAGCACGGGACAAGTCTGTAACATAAAATGGTAAAAATATTAGATTGGGAGCAGACTTATCCACAGAGACCTGGCAGGCCAGAAAGAACTGGCATGATATATTCAGAGCACTAAACGAGAAAAACACGCAGCCAAGAATACTTTATCCAGCTAGGTTATCATTGAAAATAGAAGGAGAGATAAAAAGCTTCCAGGACAAACAAAAACTGAAAGAATATGTAAACACCTAGCCAGCTCTACAGGAAATATTGAAAGGGGTCCTATAAGCAAAGAGAGACCCTAAAAGTATTATCAGAAAGGAACAGAGACAATATACAGTAACAATCACCTTACAGGCAATACAATGGCACTAAATTCATATCTCTCAATAGTTACCCTGAACATAAATGGGCTAAATGCCCCAATCAAAAGACACAGGGTTTCAGAATGGATAAAAAAACAAAACCCATCAATATGCTGCCTACAAGAAACTCATTTTAGACCCAAAGACACCTCCAGATTGAAAGTGAGGGGGTGGAAAACAATTTACCATGCTAATGGACATCAGAAGAAAGCTGGGGTGGCAATCCTTATATCAGATCAATTAGATTTTAAGCCAAAGACTATAATAAGAGATGAGGAAGGACACTATATCATACTCAAAGGGTCTGTCCAACAAGAAGATCTAACAATTTTAAATATCTTTGCCCCTAACACGGGGGCAGCCAACTATATAAACCAATTAATAACAAAATCAAAGAAACACATTGACAATAATACAATAATAGTAGGGGACTTTAACACGCCCCCTCACTGAAATGGACAGATCATCCAAGCAAAAGATCAACAAGGAAATAAAGGTCTTAAATGACACACTGGAGCAGATGGACATCACAGATATATTCAGAACATTCCATCCCAAAGCAACAGAATACACATTCTTCTCTAGTGCCCATGGAACATTCTCCAGAATGGATCACATCCTGGGTCATAAATCAGGTCTCAACTGGTATCAAAAGATTGGGATCATTCCCTGCATATTTTCAGACCACAATGCTCTGAAGCTAGAACTCAATCACAAGAGGAAATTTGGAAAGAGCACAAATACATGGAGACTCAAAAGCATCCTTCTAAAGAATGAATGGGTCAACCAGGAAATTAAAGAAGAATTGAAAAAAATCATGGAAACAAATGATAATGAAAACACAGCGGTCCGGGACGCCTGGGTGGCTCAGTTGGTTGGGCGGCTGCCTTCGGCTCAGGTCATGATCCCAGGGTCCTGGGATCGAGTCCCACATCGGGCTCCTTGCTCGGCAGGGAGCCTGCTTCTCCCTCTGCCTCTGCCTGCCTCTCTGTCTGCCTGTGCTCGCTCCTGTGCTCTCTCTCTATCTGACAAATAAATAAATAAAATCTTAAAACAAACAAACAAACAAAAAAACACAGTGGTCCAAAATCTGTGGGACACAGCAAAGGCAGTCCTGAGAGGAAAATATATAGCAATACAAGCCTTTCTCAAGAAACAGGAAAGGTCTCAGTTACACAACCTAACCCTACACCTAAAGGAGCTCGAGAAAGAACAACAAAGAAAGCCTAAACCCAGCAGGAGAAGAGAAATAATAAAGATCAAAGCAGAAATCAATGAAATAGAAACCAAAAAAACAATAGAACAAGTCAACGAAACTAGGAGCTGGTTCTTTGAAAGAATTAATAAGATTGATAAATCCCTGGCCAGACTGATCAAAAAGAAAAGAGAAAGGACCCAAATAAATAAAATCATGAATGAAAGAGGAGAGATCACAACCAACACCAAAGAAATACAATCATAAGAACATATTATGAGCAACTCTATGCCAACAAATTTGACAATCTGGAAGAAATGGATGCTTTCCTAGAGACATATAAACTGCCAAAACTGAATCAGGAAGAAATAGGAAACCTGAATAGGCCCATAACCAGTAAGGAGATTGAAACAGTCATCAAAAATCTCCAAACAAACAAAAGCCCAGGGCCAGATGGCTTCCCAGGGGAATTCTACCAAACATTTAAAGAAGAATTAATTCCTATTCTCCTAAAACTGTTCCAAAAAATAGAAATGGAAGGAAAACTTTCAAACTCATTTTATGAGGCCAACATCACCTTGATCCCCAAACCAGACAAGGATCCCATCAAAAAAGAGAATTACAGATCAATATCCTTGATGAACAAAGATACAAAAATTCTCACCATAATACTAGCCAATAGGATCCAACAGTACATTAAAACATTATTCACCAGGACCAAGAGGGATTTATTCCAGGGCAGCAAGGTTGGTTCAACATCCGCAAATCAATCAATGTGATACAATACATTAACAAAAGAAAGAACAAGAACCATATGATACTCTCAATAGATGCTGAAAAAGCATTTGACAAAGTACAGCATCCCTTCATAATCAAAACTCTTCAAAGTGTAGGGATAGAGGGCACATACCTCAATATTATCAAAGCCATCTGTGAAAAACCCACCGAAAATATCATTCTCAATGGAGAAAAACTGAGAGCTTTTCCGCTAAGGTCAGGCACATGGCAGGGATGTCCGTTATCACCACTGCTATTCAACATAGTACTAGAAGTCCTAGCCTCAGCAATCAGACAACAAAAAGAAATTAAAGGCATCCAAATCGGCAAAGAAGAAGTCAAACTATCACTCTTTGCAGATGATATGATACTATATGTGGAAAACCCAAAAGGCTCCACTCCAAAACTGCTAGCGCTTGTACAGGAATTCAGTAAAGTGTCAGGATATAAAATCAATGCACAGAAATCAGTTGCCTTTCTTTACACCAACAACAAGACAGAAGAAAGAGAAATTAAGGAGTCAATCCCATTTACAATTACACCCAAAACCATAAGATACCTAGGAATAAACCTAACCAAAGAGGCAAAGAATCTGTACTCAGAGAACTATAAAGTACTCATGAAAGAAATTGAGGAAGACACAAAGAAATGGAAAAATGTTCCATGCTCATGGATTGGAAGAATAAATATTGTGAAAATGTCTATGCTACCTAAAGCTATCTATACATTTAATGCAATGCCTATCAAAATCCCATCCAATTTTTTCAAAGAAATGGAACAAATAATCCTAAAATTTATATGGAACCAGAAAAGACCTCAAATAGCCAAAGGAATATTGAAAAAGAAAGCCAAAGTTGGTGGCATCACAATTCCAGACTTCAAGCTCTATTACAAAGCTGTCATCATCAAGACAGTGTGGTATTGGCACAAAAACAGACACATAGATCAATGGAACAGAATAGAGAGCCCAGAAATAAACCCTCAACTCTATGGTCAACTAATCTTCGACAAAGCAGGAAAGAATATCCAATGGAAAAAAGACAGCCTCTTCAACAAATGGTGTTGGGAAAATTGGACAGCTACATGCAGAAGAATGAAACTAGGCCATTTCTTTCCAAATACACAAAAACAGAATCCAAATGGTTGAAAGACCTCAGTGTGAGACAGGAATCCATCAAAATCCTTGAGGAGAACATAGGCATCAACCTCTTCAACCTCAGCCACAGCAACTTCTTCCTAGAAACATCGCCAAAAGCAATGGAAACAAGGGCAAAAATGAACTACTGGGACTTCATCAAGATCAAAAGCTTTTGCACAGCAAAGGAAACAGTCAACAAAACCAAAAGACAACTGACAGAATTGGAGAAGATATCTGCAAACGACATATCAGATAAAGGGCTAGTATCCAAAATCTATAAAGAGCTTAGCAAACTCAACACCCAAAGAACAAACAATCCAATCAAGAAATGGGCAGAGGACATGAACAGACATTTCTGCAAAGAAGACATCCAATTGGCCAACAGACACATGAAAAAGTGCTCTACATCACTGGGCATCAGGGAAATACAAATCAAAACCACAATGAGATACCACCTCACACCAGTCAGAATGGCTAAAATGAACAAGTCAGGAAATGACAGATGCTGGCAAGGATGGGGAGAAAGGGGAACCCTCCTACACTGTTGGTGGGAATGGAAGCTGGTGCAACCACTCTGGAAAACAGCATGGAGGCTCCTCAAAAAATTGAAAATAGAGCTACCCTATGACCCAGCAATTGCACTACTGGGTATTTACCCTAAAGATACAAACGATCTGAAGGGGCACGTGTACCCAAATGTTTATAGCAGCAATGTCCACAATAGCCAAGTTATGGAAAGAACCTAGATGTCCATCAACAGATGAATGGATAAAGAAGAGGTGGTATATATATACAATGGAATACTATGCAGCCATCAAAAGAAATGAAATCTTACCATTTGCCACAACATGGATGGAACTAGAGCATATTATGCTTAGCGAAATAAGTCAATTGGAGAAAGACAACTGTCATATGATCTCCCTGATATGAGGAAGTGGAGATGCAGCGGAGGAGGGGGTTAAGGGGGTAGGAAAAGTAAAAATGAAACAAGATGGGATCGGGAGGGAGACAAACCAAAAGAGACTCTTAATGTCATGGAACAAACTGAGGGGGGGTGGGGGGGAGGGGATTGGGAGAGGAGGGTGGCGTTACATTATATGTTTAAATAAAAATAAAATTAAAAAAGAAAAAAAAAGAAAAACACCCACTATTTAAAAGATGAATGGATTACAGAAAATTCCCAGTATTTCTAAGCACAGAGAAATCCTTTAGACAGTGTTCTACTATGTTGTATATTTTAAAACACCCTTTCAAGGAATTTCCTGTGCGACAAGCCATTTTGAGGGAAATGGCACTGAGAATATATTGTACAGGTACAAAAGGACCTCTAAAATAAGATGATTATTGATAATTTACGAAAAGAGACAGACTAATGACTAACCGTCAAAACATCCTCCAAACCCAAGGGGGTAATCATGGAAGGAATACATCTGGAAGAGAGAGCAAATTTAACTAGAGATAGCACAAGTATTGGATAAGTCTTGGGTGCACAGTATGACTCTACTGTCCAGTGGAAAGTGGTGATTTAACTTACAAATGTAGTTAGTGAAATCAATCACTGGAAGGCTGACACCCTTCAAAATATATTGAGGGTCTGGGTGAGTTTTCCACTTCGACTACACATATTGATTACATTAAGCAGAAAACTGCTATATCTCTGATTGCTTTTATGAGATACAGTCACAGAAAATAAAGAACCAGATGCTAGAAGACAAAAGAATTCCAAAGTAAATGTGCATGAATTATTATACCAAAAAAGCAGTAATCAATTTGTGAACATGTAGAGACAATGAGTACTTTCAATAACAAAAGAAACAACAAAAAAAATACAGCTGTTTAATCACGACTGAGGCTCACTGTGCGTGGAGATATTTTAACATTTATTAATAAAAGCCTCTAAGTGCATTGTATATCACTCCTGAATCAGGTTAGGCAGGTTTTAATTAAAAGAGCACCTCTGACAAATAACAATAAAGAGATTTAAAGGGACTAATGCCTCAACCAAGAGATTTATTTCTTTTAAAAATGAATTTCTCTGGTTTACCGTAGTTTTTTATGTGACAGAGCAGTGCAAAGATTTGCCTCGCACCACAGAGCCCTTTAGAGCGAAGCAGACATACTGACTCTCTGACTCATCTTTTTGACAGGTGAGAAAACCAAGGTGCACCAGGGATCATGACGATCAGGGTTGGAACTAGGTCCAGATTTCCAACCATTCCTTGTAGAGATCTTTGATTATATTGGACAGTTGCTCCAAAAAGTTTGAACAAGTCTAGGCTGAAGTTCTGAAGAGGAGACTGTTTTCCCAGAGGCAGTCTCCTAGAAAAAATTATAAAATCTGTAGGAAGATGTCTCCATCTAGAAGGCAGTGATTACATTTAGTGAGGGGAAGAAGCAGAGTATGCTAATGGTTTGTAAATTAAGCAAACAGTGGCTTCTAAATTATGCTGATGACCTAGAAGACAATTCTTTGTACTGCTGTGCACCAGCTCACTGGCCATTAACAGCATCTCGCGTGAAGGTCAAGGAGGGGCAGCCTGGTAAATTATAGCAAGGCTCAAGCTGTCTGGGCAGTTGTCATTGAACGGTAGATAATTAACAGTTCAAGACAAAATAAAGCACTAACTCCAATTTCTGGAGCTTTGCTAGCCCTGGAGACACCCTTGCTCGAATGAGATCCCTCCAAGTGCTATGTGCTAAGCAGTCCATTAGAACAGTCTGTGTTTTGGCATTGGGGAACCTACAGTCTCACTCAACAACTCATGGAAGTTTCAAAGTTAATGTTTTTGAAAGGTTTTCTTGGCTTTTCTCTACTTCTACCAATCTGAAAGCAGACAGAGGATAGCAGACGCTTGGGACAGAATTCAGGCTGCGCAAGTCTCTCGAAGGGAGACCCTTCCTGGGAATGAAAGTGACCCTAATGGCTCTAGGAAATGTGTGCCTAACTGCTGAGCTTGTTACCAATGTGGAGCTTGGACAACAGAAGTACATGTGCCCCATAGGAAGCAGCCAGGGAATAGAGCTGAAGCCAGGGCCAATGCTTGCATAAAGTATTTGGAGAACCTGAAATGTGAGCTTGTAGAAAGAAGGGAGCAGGGCATGGAAGCCTCTGGGAGAAGGCTGAGAGATATCTGGGGAACCGGGATGGAAATGCAATAGAGCAGACCAAAGTCGAAAAAGGGGAAAGAGAGCTTTCAGTTTCCAAGATAACCCAGACGACCATCCTTGATCATAAACTTGCACCACATTTTGTTGTAGCCTTAGCAGCTGACTGGCATCCCTGCAGGTAACCCTCCAGTTAAGATTTATGTATGAAAACATGGTCTCTTGGGCAAATTTGACCATACCCTTCAACTAGATCCTCACTGCCTAAAGGTTTGTGTCCAGACTTCTCATGGCATCCCAAGCTCTATTCCATCTCTATCCTGGCTCACTTCTTACTTCATCTCCCCTTCACCCCTCCTCCTCCAGCCACAAAACGCCATCTGAGATCCTGAGCTGCTTATATAGGATTAAGTCCCTTGGGTTTTTTTGTACTTCCACTCCACCCAAAACCACAAAGTTCTTGTCCCCTTCCCTGACCTCATAGGGATCTGCTGTTTTGAAAACTCAGCTGAATCATGAGGCCATCTATAAAGCTTTTTCTTAGCTGCATCTGAGGGGGACCCAATCACCCTTTTTTTGGTGCCCCAAAGCACCCCCTAGATGCCTAGACCATAGTAATGATTACACTTTATGGCATCTGCTTAACTGTGTGTTTGTCTCCACCAGAGTGGGAGTGCCTCCAGGTTAGGAACCGTCTCTGCTTTTTTACCACAGAAATAGTTCTTTGCATTGTGTTGGCATAGAGAAGTCGCTTAATGTTTGAAGAATGAATGAATGAATGAATGGGTCAGTCAACCAACCACTGGGTAAATGTATACCTGAAGACATGGTCTTCATTATACTATTGAGGCATTATAATTGCTTTAAAGTATCCATAAAGAGTGTAAGGACAGGCACTGTCTCGACTCTCATTATCCCTCCCTTCATTGGACAAAAGGGACATTTCAGGGAATCTCAGGGTTGAAAGTGTCCTTAAAAAAAACTCATCAAAAGAGAAAAATCAAGTTCCCAGTATGGGAACCATCACTTTAACCACATAGATACAGTCAAACATGTTAGAGGTCAAGAAATAGATCTCTAGAAAATCAAGTGAGTGAGGTACAAGTGTGGGTCATTGCTTAGAGACTTCTTGCAGAGATTAAGAAAGTTATAAGAAAGAAAAGAAAAAAAAACAGGAACAGAGTTTGGAACTTAAGGGCACAAATAAGGAATAACAGAAAAAAAATAAACAGAGTGGAGCATTATAGAAATACATTATGAAAATTAAAAGAGAATCAAGTACTTAAGGACTTCACCTCAAAAGGCATATTCTATAACTTACAGCACAAAACTAGGAAGTATCCCCAAATATCTTTCAATGAGAATCTCTGGTCTTTTCCCACTTTAAGTGGATGGTTCACTTGGACCAACCTTTACACATACACTCTTCCCATTTTTCTCCTAGCCTGATGGGAGGGCAGCCCTGATGGTTCCACCCTAAATCACATGAACAGTGTCCGTCTAGAGGAAGAGTCTGTCTGGTCTCAGGGACAGCTAGTCACAATACTTTTATGAGGGCAATGGTTTCCGTCTGGGCCAGAGAGACTTTGAACACTTACGTTTTTGAGGTTTATACAGAGCTTTCAAAACTGTGTTCTGTGTGGCACCTGGGTGGCCCAGTGGTTTAAGGCCTCTGCCTTCGGCTCGGGTCATGATCCCAAGGTCCTGGGATCGAGCCCCACATTGGGCTCTCTGCTCAATGGGGAGCCTGCTTCCTCCTCTTTCTCTCTGCCTGCCTCTCTGCCTACTTGTGATCTCCATCTGTCAAATAAATAAAATCTTAAAAAACAAACAAACAAACAAACAAAAACAAAACCTGTGTTCTGTGATATTTGCAGTGGGATTGAGAGGCCAACTCCCCCCACACACTCATTAGTTTTCAAGAGAAATTCCTGATTGGTTTGCCTTAACACTGCTCTTTGTTTCAGTGCTATTTATACACTGCCTAAATGTAAATGTAAAATGTAAATGCCTAAAATAAAAAGGGTATGAAAAAGAAGGAAAAAAGGGGGGAGGGGACCAAAATGTAAATAGGAAATAGGTGACAGTGCATAGGGTAATGACCTACACAATGGTTACGGGTGTGGCTCTGATCACACAAATTAAAACCAAGGGACACATCCTTCATCACTAAACTCAGGGGGGACAGTAGATTAATGACTCCTGAAGCATTTCCAGTTCTTAGAGATAAAAATCCCCATGAGCTAGCTCTAAATATTGCCAAGTAACATGGAAGGCCAGACTTTCTGGAGGTACATTCCTTAATCTGATGGCTTATCTTGCTTGAGTAACTTATCAAGATATTACATTCACCTTATCTCTCTTGACAAGGTAGGTTAAGTGTGACCCTTGTTAGCAACACGTCTATAGTGGTAAACCATCTTATGGAATCTGAAATATACTGTGGAAAGAATATACTCAGGAATTTTATTTTATACCCAGAAATAAATTCATTAAATAATTACAAAATTTAAGCAGTCAAAAAAATTGTTAAGCATGGGAGGAGCAGAAATACATGCAGCTGTGAATGATCAGGAGACTAGGACAATTTGAAGCATTAAAGTTTGGGTGTTAACTAATGACACAAAAGAATAGAGAGAAGGTGAGTTTTGTTTTCAAGGTATTAATTTCCAAATTATTAATAATTGATTAATGTCCTGTGAGGATGACTTCTTTTTTTTTTTAAGATTTATTTATTTATTTATATGACAGACAGAAATCACAAGTAGGCAGAGGAGAGAGGAGGAAGCAGGCTCCCCGCTGAGCAGAGAGCCTGATTCGGGGCTTGATCCCAGAACCCTGGGATCATGACCTGAGCCGAAGGCAGAGGCTTTAACCCACTGAGCCACCCAGGCGCCCCTGAGGATGACTTCTGATAGGAGAGTACACAAGAGCTCATAGGTAAAAGTGTAAACTTTCAACCAACTGATAAATGTACATTATCATCACTATGCGTGTACTAAATATTGTGTTTGTTGCTATAATTGGGATAAGAGGACACTGACAGACACCTGTGGGCACACAAAGCAAGCTTTATGCACTGACATTCTGGTTCTTTGGCGGTTGGGGCGTAGTCATATAGAACATGAGGGTCAATACTGAATATCACAGAGCTGTATATTATGTAACTATCCTTTTACCAAGCCTGCTTCTCAGCAACATGGCTAGCTGATAAGGATCCAAATTTACCACACCTGCAAACGAACAATACCTAGCAAAGGCACGATCAGAAGAGTCTGACATGCAAGTAAGCATCATCTTGCAAGATCGGTTATGGCTGCCACTCTGATTTAAGCAAGTCCCTTCATCTCTTCATACCCCATACTCAGCAAAGCTGTGGGTATGCTAGCCCTCATCACACTCAAGATCTGGGATGCCTCATCTCTTTTGTGCTTGACGCTCACTGTACTCATTTAATAAATGCTGATGGCTGAATGGGAACCAATTAAGATTTATTTTGTTACTCTGAAGGCCAACCATTTTAATTTGGAGGACAATGAGAGAGGGACACAGATTTCAGATTTTGTACAAGAGACAAAAATTCTTTGCGTCTGTATGAGACAAGTGAGGGTCACTTTGGTTTTCCTCCCAATCTTTCATCTATTATTTGAATAAGAATCATGTTAATTGCTTTTTTCTTCTTCCAGAGAAGCTACAATGAGCTAAACACAGGCCATTCACTCAGTGATTCAACTTGTGGACATGCTCAGCCCCAGGCACCATGTGAGATGCTGGGGATCCCTGAAGAATGTCACAGTGCTTGATGCTTAATACATCCTTGATGAATCAATGAATGGCCTCTGACTTGCACATAATAATGTTTCAGGAAAAAGAAAGTTGTTGGCTTAGATATTATTAGAATAAGTCACAGAATGCTCTGCAAGAGCTCACAGTTGTGCCATAAATACAGCGATAACCCTATTTCTGCCTCTGGTTCAGAGTCGGGTGTAAAGGCTGCCCCAGACACATACGATTCCATAATACAAAGCAAAATGTATTCTGCTGTAAATGTGAAAGAGAAAAGGCAAAGGGGATGGGGGGGGGGG